>MDKI01080615.1:0-35019 GCA_005239505.1 Nicotiana paniculata
GGGGAAAAATGACTTAGCCACAAAGTAGAACTCTCTAAAAGATAGACATTCACTCTACATAGAATTCTATTTATAACAATTCTCATTATCATACTATGTTTTCATCTCGTCCATTGCCACATTTGACCTTATCTACTTTTAATTCGGTATATAATTAAGAAAAAGTATTTTATATTCTTGTTCATCATTCATGAAGCTAAATTTTTACACTTTAGTCGATATAGGAAACGCAAGAGGGGTGAATCGCAATTTATTCGACTTTAATTGTTCTAATAATCTTTTGAAATTTAACTTTCAGTCAAATGCAACTCATATCACAATATATGAACTCTTTAAATATTTTAACAAAAATTTCTAATCAAAAATTCGATTTTTAGGATAAAACAATTTAATTTGTAGTTTACTAAAAGCCATAAATTCAATCCAAATAATAATTACTCCCTACGTTTCAAAAGAATTGGCACCATTACTATTGAGAAGTCTACATGTTTTTCTTAAATATTATATAAATATTATGAATCATGAATTATTACAACTTATAATACGTTTTATGTAGTTTCCGAAAATATAAATTTTATTTTCAAAAAATTGAAGAATCTATGCGCAAATTCACATTTAAAGTTAAGTACTTTGATTCTCGTACTCCGAATTATGTCAATTTTAAAAAAAATGGATATTTGGATTTCTTTCCGAGTATTTGAGATGATTTTCCGAGAAGTCTTCCATCTATCCTCGGTTTCTTGACTACTTAATTTTATACACTTCGTCTATCCTGTAAGATTATTGGTCAATCCTTGACACGTGTCCTCTTCTGAATGGTGCACCGATTATGTCCATTTTTTATAAATACAGATAATTCCCTAACTTTCCGCTTATTTTTTGGAAAATTTTCATGAAGTGGAAGATTATTGGAGTAAAGAAGATCATGATTAAGTTTCTTGATTGACGGGAGAAAATCTATTCTGATTCTCGTATTCTGAAATTGAAGTGACATGAGCAGTGATTAAAATATTTTATGCCGCATTTCCTTGTTGTTCGAGCCATGTAGCAGACCTCAATCGATGTGATTGTTATCAGTGGTTTTGAGAGGCTAGTGACTTGCGTATATATGAATGCCTTCTCTTTTTCTCCTTTCTGTCCTATTCTCTTACAACCTTCGCAACTCCCTTTGAGTTCGTTGTTTGTTCTTACAATTTTTTTAAGGTTATGGATTCCCAAAACCTTAACTTAGTATATAAAACCCTAGTTTTGTAAAGCCATATTTCTGGTGAATCTCCGATAGGAGAACTTCCTCAAAATCTTCTAAAGGCAAAAGGACCAAGCATGAGGTTGAACCAATAGTTCATGATATCCTATCTGGAAAGTTGGATTTTGGTGCGGATGGGAATTCATGGGACAAAGCACTAGGGCAGTGAAGAAACAAGAACTCTCATGTAAATAACGTTTCTTCTCTTATTCTATTAGACTGTATTCTTCTTGTTCGAAAGGATGTCGTTGGAGTGAAATGTTGATATTCAAGTGGCTTCGGAGCACGAATAGATTACCAGTTATCAAGCTAGTTTTTTCTTTGTGTATACTTAACTTTTACCCTCGGTTTTGATCCTTAGGTCGACCCAGTGATCGTATATTTTAGTGTTTGTCTAGGCCATGTCAGCCCCAGTATCTGGAGATTGGTGGCATGTCTTCGATTTTTTTGCAAACTTGGCAAAGGTTGATTTCTCCCTTCAACACTTCCTCCATCTTCATTCTCCGAAGATCATGGTGGTGGATACTGAAGATGATCATAACAGAGGAGGGTATGGTAGGTTCTTTGTCATACCAGCCCAGGAGTTAATTTAGTCTGAAAATCAATCGTTCACGAAAAGATAAAACGGTAACATAAGCACATTACCTTTTCTTTGGCTTCATGTTCATAGTTTATTTTGTAATTTATTCAACCTCTGAGTTTCAGGTGTTTTGGTACTCTCAGAAAAGTTTTCGATATCAAGGAGTGGGTTGAGAAGATTTTGTCTTCTTCCCCCATAACCTAGAGATCTTGGAAACATTTTTCGAGGTTTTCGGAAGAAGGAGCAAGAATCATGGTTTGTTTCCAATAACCAACATTGCAACCACAAACGTGTTAATAGCTCTCAAATTCAATGCATAACATAAGCTTAACAATAAAATGACATCTTCAAATTCTAATGCATAACATAAGCTTAACAATAAAAGGGATAGAATGAAATAGAATCTACGACTAAAATGCATGGGGATAACTCAACAATGGAAAGAATAACATGTAACAACAACTACTAATAAATGCATATGAGGGAAAACTCGATTATGAAAACTGGAACATGTAATAGCAACTTCAATTAAAACATGTAAGAAATAACTTGACAACGAAAGATAGAACAATTAATAACAACTTCCAATTAAATACTTATAAGTAACCTATGAGTCTAAAACTGGTCAGTCGTTCACATATAAGCCCGTGTACACACTCTTCACCGCATGTACAAGTCTTTTAAATAATCAAAATAATCAAACCCAATCCTAAGAGGTAGTTCCTCCACATAAAGTTAGGCAACATACTTACCTCATACAAGCTAAATCAATCCATTAATAAGCCCTTCCCGTGCAAATCCAACTCTGGACGGCTCGAATCTAGCCAAAATAACTTAATATCATAAATAAAAGCCATAAGAAGTAATTGCAGATAATAAAGATTCAATTTTTAATGAAATAGAAAAGTCAACATAAAATTCAACCCTGGGCTTGCACCTCAGAATCCTACAAAAATCACAAATCCCTAAAATCCATTACGTTACGTGTCCAACCATACCAAAATCATCAATTTATGTTTTAGAATTTTTTTAATAAAAATCCCCAATTTCTCTAATTCAAATAACTAATCAAACACTAAAATTGAAGCTGAAATCATGGAATAATTATAAATCCGAGTAAAAAAACACTTAACCCAAATCAACTCGTGAAACTCACCTAAAAAATCGCCCAACCCTGAGCTCTCTAACTCAAAGTGTGACAAATGAACCCTCGACCAAGATATATCATGCCCAGTCTTTTCGCTTATGCAGCCCGACAGTCGCATCTGCGGATAAAGCAACACAGATGCGGCCTTCATTTAAGACCAGAATTTCCGCTCCTGCGGACCAAAATGCGCACATATGCTTCCGCTTCTGCAGACAAAGAACCGCATCTACGGTCCCTGTTCAAGCGGACCGAATCTACTTCTAAAGTTGCACATATGTGCTTCTATGTCCGCACCAGCGAACCCAGCTCCCCTAGTCAAACCTCGCATCTGCGATCGACCAGCCACTTCTGAGGTGCCGCACCTGCGGCCCAAACATCGCATGTGCAAAATCATCAGACTTCAGCAGACTCAGCAACACAACCAAGTCTCAAAAATCCAAAACCAATCCGGAACACACTCGAGGCTCTCGGGACACCGTCCAAGCATACCATCAAGTCAAAAAATATAACACGAACCTACTCGAGGTCTCAAATCACACTAAACCACATCAAAACTACTAAATGTACCTCAATTCAAGACTAATGAACTCATAAACATTTCTAAATTGAAACTTTGTGCCAAGCAAACCTAAATTACTCCGCAAAACCTTAAATTTTGCATGCAAGTCCCAAATGACACAACGGACCCTTAAATTTATCATGCAATCTGAGCCTGAAATCAATAAAGTCAATCCTCGGTCAAACCTATCAACATTCATCATCCCAACTTTCACCAATTCTAGCCAAAACAACTTACGTACCTCCAAATTCACTTTCGTACATAAGCCTAAGTAAAAAAAACACCATACATAGCTATTGAAACCATCAAAATAACATATCGAAGTCGTCTATATAAAAATCAAACTCTAGTCAATCCTTACAACTAAGGCCTTCAACCAAGGGACTAAGTGTCCCAAATCAATCCAAACTCACCTGAAACCCAACCAATCATCCGGACAACTTGCGTAACCATAAATATGCATAGAAGAGATAATAAATAAGGAAATCGGGGCTAAAATACTCAAAACAACCAGTTGGATCGTTATACATTGAGTCTAAAAGAATGTTGATCATGATAGGACATGGTGTCTAAGGGAATATTGATTCCGGTAGGACGTGTAACTAAAGGATTTTTGTCCCGAATAAATATATGTCTTAGTGGTTGATCCGAAGAGACATTTAATTTGTAGGGGTATTGACCCAAATTGAAGATACTTCTAAGTATGAAGAAATTCATGTTTGAATAGTTGAAATGATAACTGTTTTCATTGATATGTTCGGAGCAACTGATCCAAGTGTAATCGTCAAGAAATTAGTAATTCTATAAGATTTGAGGTGGGGAAATTATCCCCTACTATAAAATGAGCCTGATAAGAGAGGCTTATATATTCAATCCGAATGGCCACTATTGGACGAGGTACAAAATATGAGCTCGAAATGAATTTTTTTAATTGTATTTTTGTGTGCCAAGAATATATTGTTTGCATGGAATGATCTTTTGCTAAATCTTTTGACATGAGATTTTGATTCTTGACTTGAATTGGAGTTCTCAAAACAACCAGTTGGATCGTTATACATTGAGTCTAAAAGAATGTTGATCATGATAGGACATGGTGTCTAAGGGAATATTGATTCCGGTAGGACGTGTAACTAAAGGGTTTTTGTCACGAATAAATATATGTCTTAGTGGTTGATCCGAAGAGACATTTAATTTGTAGGGGTATTGACCCATATTGAAGATACTTCTAAGTATGAAGAAATTCATGTTTGAATAGTTGAAATGATAACTGTTTTCATTGATATGTTCGGAGCAACTGATCCAAGTGTAACCGTCAAGAAATTAGTAATTCTATAAGATTTGAGGTGGGGCAATTATCCCCTACTATAAAATGAGCCTGCTAAGAGAGCTTATATATTCAATCTGAATGGCCACTATTGGACGAGGTACAAAATGTGAGCTCGAAATGAACTTTTTTAATTGTATTTTTGTGTGCCAAGAATATATTGTTTGCATGGAATGATATTTTGCTAAATCCTTTGACATGAGATTTTGATTCTTGACTTGAATTGGAGTTCTCAAAACAACCACTTGGATCGTTATACATTGAGTCTAAAAGAATGTTGATCATAATAGGACATGGTGTCTAAGGGAATATTGATTCCGGTAGGACGTAACTAAAAGATTTTTGTCCCGAATAAATAAATGTCTTAGTGGTTGATCCGAATTGACATTGAATTTGCAGGGGTATTGACCCATATTGAAGATACTTCTAAGTATGAAGAAATTCATGTTTGAATAGTTGAAATGATAACTGTTTTCATTGATATGTTCGGAGCAACTGATCCAAGTGTAATCGTCAAGAAATTAGTAATTCTATAAGATTTGAGGTGGGGCAATTATCCCCTACTATAAAATGAGCCTGCTAAGAGAGCTTATGTATTCAATCTAAATGGCCACTATTGGACGAGGTACAAAATGTGAGCTCGAAATGAACTTTTTTAATTGTATTTTTGTGTGCCAAGAATATATTGTTTGCATGGAATGATCTTTTGCTAAATCTTTTGACATGAGATTTTGATTCTTGACTTGAATTGGAGTTCTCGACTTCACGGAGCTCTCGTTCTTCTATTCTGGTATATTGAATGTTTATCCCCCTATTGTTTGAGTTGTAAGTATGAAAACTCGGATACTGGTTTTATGCCAAATGTCTTGATGCGATTACCAGTCATCGTATCTTTGCATCCTGATATTGCTTTAGTCTGATTCCTGATAGAGAATTATAGGGGACATGGTGTTATATGTTTTAGATGAAGACATTGGTTTGGCCTTTTTGGTCAGCCATTTATTGGCTCTAGATGGGAACTATAAAGGTTCAAAATTATCATTGATGGGTGATATAGTCACCATTCTGGAAAGGCCAATTATATGTCTATTATCTAAAAAGGCTAGTCTAAAAAAATGAATAAGTAAATGAATGCATTATAGGGGTGCCAAACTATTGTGAAGACGTTAGATATAGTAGCACTTCAGGTGAACGATGTTCTACTTGGATTGAACTGACCTTCCTTCCATGATATCAAGTTGCTAAACTCTTCTCTGTCTATTCCACTGACTCTATATAGGCCTTCTCAATTAGGGTCGAGTTTTTTTGGAATTGAGTTCTTGTGTTGATGGGAAATATTTCTAAGCACATAGTCCCCAATTTTTATATATTGGAGATCTGCTTTCCAATTGTTGTGTTTCTCAGTCTGTTGTTTTTATTCATCCATCCAGATTAATGCCATTTCTCTTTACATTTCTACCAAGTCTAAGTTAGTTGCTAATGCTTCGTTACTAGAGTCCCCGGTTGCATGTGCAATGTTAATGATTTGAGGTGGCGAGCAAGTTCTTATGATGTTATTACACTTTTGTGCATGTTTGGTTTGGAGCCCAAGGGGCTCGGGTGAGTTTTGGATGCTTATCGGACTGATTTTTGGCTTAGAAGAAATGTTGGTGCATTAGGTGTACAGGTCTCACATTTGCGAGTACATGTCCGCAAATGCGAGGTTAGGCTCGCATTTGCAATGCTGGAGGGGGTTGGGACAGCTTCGCTTTTGCGAATCTCTTTCCAAAATTCCGATGGTGGAGGGTTCCACTTTTGCAATATTCATCTCGCGTTTGCGACTTTGAGGCATTTAGGGCAGACTCGCAATTGTGAGGTATTATCCGTATTTGCGGACTGCCTAGTCATCACAATTGCGATGTCTTCATCGCTTTTGCGATATCATCGAGCTTAGAAAATTTTTGCTTTTGCGAATATCTGATCACTTTTGCGATCATCGCAGTTGTGATACTTGTAGTTGGGTAAAAGAGGTGAATTTCAGGACTTGGATCATTTTAGACCATTTCTCAACCCTAAATACTGTAGAGGCCATTTTTGAAAAACTCTTTCTCCTCAAATTCATTTGTAAGAAACTCTAATTCATTTTTCATCAATTCCCCACTACTTTATATGAACTTTCAACATCAAATCTATTAATTTCATGATAGAAATTGGGGGTACTGGGTAGAATTTATGGATTTTGTAAATTTGAGATTTAGACCTCAAATTGAGGTCGAATTTCAAAACAAATCACATATCCAGGCTCGGAGTTGAATGGGTAATAAGAAATTGGTCTGAATCTCGGATTTCTACCAAGCATTCCCGGGATTGACTTTTGTTGATTTTTTAGAAAAAATGATAAAAATTAAACTTTTTATTCATGAATAGATTCTAAAGTTAGTTTTGAATTATTTGGCTAGATTCGATTGATTGGAGGATTGTCTTAAAGGAAAATTATGTGGTTGATTATTGATTGAGTTCCGGTATGAGGTAAGTGTCTTTCTTAGCTTTGTTGAACAAAATTTTCTACATGCGAGGGTGATGCATATACAAGGTGACGAGCGTATATGCATATGCCAGGATTTCCATGCTCGAGAGGGGGAATTATATGCTTCTTGGTACTTTGTTAAACTTGGTGATCGCTTGACTTATGTTTCATTTAATCCTATGACTAATAAACTCAATTATCTATGTTAGAAATCATGTTAGAATATATGATATCTTAAAATAATTTAACATGTCGTTCTTTATATTGGTTTACATACATTACTGGATCATAGTATCACGAACCTGTATCTATACACATTGTTGTTATGTTACTTGAGCTTCCTTATCTGTAATGAGAGATGATGATTGGGGCCTTAGGTCGATGTTTGGAATGATAGATATTTTCGCGCGGTTGATGTGATGTTGGCACGAAGAGTATTACCGTGCAGTTTGAAATGAGATTGGTTTGTCGTCTGTTACTGTTTGAAACGAGAGGAAGTTGGACTTCTGTTAAGATTACATGTTTGTTATTCATATATATGCTATCTACCTCTATTTCCATCTATATTTTCTGCTTTGTGTGTTACTTTCATTTTATTGTTCTTTATGGAGTGTACCTCTATGTTTCTTATTTGGTCTCTTACTATCTTATCTATGTTCCTAACTTGTTTGTTACTGTTACATCTATGCTTTTACTTGAATTATTAGTGTTACTTGCCCTTACTTCGGTCTTGCGTTTACATGTTGCTAGCCTTTACATGTTTCGATGTTACCGGTAGTCGGAATCTACCCTTGGACTCTGATTTTAACCAGACGAGCCCGGGATTGACTTTTGTTGACTTTTTGAAAAAAATATAAAGATCATAGCTTTATTTATTCTACTTGGTTTCTCTTGCATTGTTTGATATTATTAAGTTAGTTTTGTTTAGATTTGAGTTGTGTGGAGGAGAATTTTAGGGAAAAAGCTATTTTCGAGGGTTGAGCTGGCCTAGTTGAGATAAGTATCTTGCCTAACTTTGTGCGGAGAAACTACCCCTTAGGATTTGGGTTGATTGTGCTATTTGTATTATGTGAAAGTCATGTATGTAAGGTGACAAGTGGGTACATGGGCTATATGCAGTATTTGACCGGTTTAGGTTATCTAGACTCTTTCCATGCCTTTAATTGAATTGTCATAACATCGTATATCTCTCATTTTTAATCTACTCTTGCATGCTTTATTTGATGTTGTTAGCACTTGTTCTACCTCTTACTTGTTATTTTGCTCTTATATACTTTAGTTGAAGTTATTTCCTTCCTTATTGGCTTGTTACCTCTTAATTATTGAACCACTCTTAATTGAAGTTGTTACTTCGCGGAATATCATCTTGTTGAGTTATTGGTGTTGATGTTGTAATAGCCGTTATCACTTTGAGGCGAAGTTGTTAATTGTTGAGATACCTTTTATTGTTGAGCCTTCTCATTCATTTTGTTATTGTTGAAATTCTTGTACATGTTGTGGTTGAGTCATGGACTATTTGTTGTGGAAATATTGGTGTTGATGACTTTGTGGCAAGTTGTGGCATATAGGCACTTGTGGTGCGAGTTGTGATTGTGCTATGATATGATACGCATGCGATGGTATAAGGCTAGGGGTTGATATGCATGCAGTGAGATAAGGTGAGCTTGATACGTGTGTTGTTAGTAGGGGAATCACTTGAAGCCACATCGTGAGATAAGGTGGGCTAAGATGTGTGTAGCTATTTCAGAAAAAATGATTTTCAAAACTAAATGTTAGGCTCGCGCAATGATATAAGGAAACATTGTGATTGAAATTGTGAAATGTGAATACTAGGCGGTACCTCGGTTGTGATTTTCACTGTGCATTCCATGTTGGAACAACTTGTTGATTTAAACGGTCATGTTCTTCCTTCAATCATTCATCCGCATTTTGATTGTGTTTGGTTATTCGTTGTTAACTTGGTGTTGAAACAATTTTGGTTCTCTTGTGTGAGTCATGCATTCTACGTGATTTGTAGCGTTGCTTTAACATGCCAATTTGTGCCTCCGTTATAACTTGGTGAATTTATTGTCAATGTGAATCTAATTGCATGGAGTCACTATATCATATTCAGTTGAGTTGTTGGTAACATAATGGTTTAATTATAAAAAAATTATTAACATACTTTATTCTACGTATCTCTTAAGATAGAACTTATTATCACCCTGTTAGATGTTTACCTTCCTTAAAATTGTTATTATATTTTTCTTTAACAAATTCTATATTTAATTCATTAATTTACTATTTTTTTTCCTTTGTTTAAAAATTATACTTTTACTCAATTTACTGATTTCTAAATTAAACATATGTGATACTCTGTTTCTTATAAATTGTATATTATTTACTTTACTTTATTTCTAAAATAAACTTATTATTTCATTTGATACCTTACTTTATTCAAGATTGTTATTATATTTTATGGTATTTAAATATATCTCCTGTTCATCTAAATTGATATTTGCCACGGTTGCAAAGTACATGGTAGCATGTGGGCTTTGCCGTGCGAAGGTGATTGTTATTGTGGGTACGAGGTGCCATATATGTAGAAATTGTGGTTCATGACTTGTGGTTTATGAGGTGTGGTGTCTCGGGGTAATTCTTGTTGTAATCCCATGAGTTGGGAACGATTTGATCATTTGATTTGTCATCCATTTTTCCTTATTTGAGCTCATTTACATCTCATAGGTGTTCTGATTATGTTGTTTCTTTATTACTTGTTTACTACTTGCTGCCATTTGTGTTTCTATTACTTCATTGTTTGTTGTAAATCAAAATCCTTTCGTTGTTGGTCTTACATTGATGTTCTTTCCATTGTTAGCTTATATATATCTTGAACAGGTTTCTATGTCTAGTAGGTGTCTTGACTTGGCCTCGTCACTTCTCTACTGAGGTTAGGCTTGATACCTACTAGGTACCGTTGTGGTGTTCTTATGCTACACTTTCGCACATTTTAGTGCAGACTCAGATATTTTGATCTCCCGTTCATCTAAAATGATATTTTCCACGGTTGCAAAGTACATGGTAGCATGTGGGCTTTGCCGTGCGAATGTGATTGTTATTGTGGGTACGAGGTGCCACATATGTAAGATTTAGAAATTGTGGTTCATGACTTGTGGTTTATGAGGTGTGATGTCTCGGGGTAATTCTTGTTGTAATCCCATGCGTTGGGAACAATTTGATCATTTGATTTGTCATCCATTTTTCCTTATTTGAGTTCATTTACATCTCATCAGTGTTCTGATTATGTTGTTTCTTTATTACTTGTTTACTACTTGCTGCCATTTGTATTTCCATTACTTCATTGTTGGTTGTAAATCAAAAATCCTTTCGTTGTTGTTCTTACATTTATGTTCATTCCATTGTTAGCTTATATATATCTTGAACAGGTTTTTATGTCTAGTAGGTGTCTTGACTTGGCCTCGTCACTACTCTACTGAGCTTAGACTTGATACCTACTGGGTACCGCTATGGTGTACTTATGCTACACTTCCGCACATTTTAGTGCAAACTCAGGTATTTTGATCGTGCTGTTGAGAGTTGCGTCTGCACAGCGGGAGACTTCAAGGTATACCTGCTTGACATTCACAGGGCTCAGAGTTACCATCTTACTTCATTATGCTAATGTTAAATTGTAATACAAAACAATATTGCGCTTAAAAATTCTAGTGATTTCCAATGATGCTTATGACTCCGTACTACTGGTTTTGGGAAATGTATAACTATTGGCCATTTGCGGCAATGTATGTTATTTTATGGTTTATGATTAATGATTAAATAGTTCAATTATGTTATTAAATCGACATGTGTTAGGCTTACCTAGTCTTAAAGACTAGGTTCCATCACGACATCTTAAGGTGGAAAATTGGGTTTGTGACAATACTATCATGCGTAAATTGGCCAGAAGGGTTGTCGTGAGATAACAAGAATAAAACATAAGGGGTTACTCGACATAGGGCAACCCCAAAATGATATACATCAGATACACTTGCCTACAAGGGCGAACAAAATATCTATACTGTTATGCGGCGCCTTCCTGAGATTCCTTGGAAGGGCGACGTAAGGCTAAGCAACTGATGTCAGTGTAGATGATGTCCGCCAACTGAGGTTCCCTCCGTAGGCTAGACGAGATTGTCAGTGTCGTACGGGAAAACTAATGTCAAGAACAATTGAGAGAATAGTAATGAGAATTGAAAGAAAGCTGGATTGCATTAATGAAAGCTATTACAAAAGAAGGTAACGTAATGTCAGAGAATTGCTTGCTATAATGTTTTCGATTTTTTGAACCCCCCTAATAGTGCTTAAAGAAAATCAAAGCTACAATACTTGACCTAACTAAGCTAGAGAAACATAATGAAAGTACATGGAATAAAACTACTCTATATTTACAATGAAAAGGACTTAGTTTTCTACAAGGTAGAAACAGGTCCATTGTCAGCAACTTTATCTTTGGCATCACGATCTGCGCGCACGGTGTTGTTGGCAGCTGCCTGCGGCTGGGCGCTAGCGAGGGATATCGGTGGGGCGACAGAGGCACATGCGCTCTTGTCACTTGGCGCAGCCAAGATCATGGGGCCATCCGTGGTGCTCGGCGTTGGGAGGCTTGCCAGGACGCTAAGAGGGGCGTCCAAGGGGTCATGGGGCATGGCTGGAAAGCCGCCCATGACATTCTCCCCCACCTCAGTTGGTGACGTCCTCGACGACTTACTTGCAAAATAATCTTCAATTAGGCTCTTATAGGCTTTGGGGTTTGTTCCCCTCTCCCAAGTATTCTCCTCTGCATCATGCCCTTGTCATTTCACCAAGAACTCTTGGTGATCCTTCCTTAAGGCATGAATAACCCGATCATCAAGAATAGCTTCAGCACGCCTTTTCCCGGTTTAATTAGGGCCTCGAATACTGGGTATTGTGAGTTGGCTCCGTGAAGGATCCTTCGTGTCTTCTCGAAAAGGTTTTAGAAGACTGACATGGAAGACAGGATGGATTTTCCACCAAGCTGGGGTATCCACCCGGTATGCAACTTTCCCAATACGCCTTTTAATGGACAAAGGTCCAATGTATTTTTGCAATAGGCGAGGGTCATGGACCCCTGCAAACAAGTACCGCTTTGGGATTTTGACCATCACTTTGTCTCCTACTTGGTATTTAACAAAGTGACGATTCTGATCAACATGACTCTTCATCCGCTTTTGGGCTTTGACAAGATAGCTCCGCACTATATCCAAATTTCGCTTCCATTCTTTTGAGAAGCTAGCAGCACGAGGAGATTTTGACATGTTTGGTGAATTCACAGTGTGTGGGAGTAGCGGTTGCTGAATTGAAACACAGTTGAGCGACATCCAGACCCAATTCTTTTGCGATACGGTAACAAAGTGGCGGAGATATTCCTCCAACATACCATTGAACCACTCCGTCTGGACATCAGATTGCGGATGAAAAATTGAGTTATGACTCAATTTTGACCCGAGGCACTTAAATAGTTAGGTCCAAAAGTTGCTAGTGAGGCGTGAATCGTGAATCGCGATCACTAACGATGTCTTTGGGTAAGCCCCAATATTTGATGACATGAGAGAAAAAGAGTCGAGTTGTATCTTTTGATGATATATATTGAGGTGCTGCAATAAAGGTGGCATACTTGGAAAACCGAACCACCACAACCAAGATAGTTGTGAGATCTCCGACCTTGGGCAATTCGGTGATGAAATCTAGAGACACGCTTTCCCAAGGTCTCTTTGGAACAACTAGTGGTTCTAAGAGTCCCGCTTGTGTGAAGCAGTCGGGCTTGTTATTCTGGCATACTAGACAAGTCCTCACATACTGAGCGACGTCATCGCCCATTTGAGGCCAATAATATGCACGACGAAGTAATGCCATGGTGCATTCTTTGCCGGGATGGCCGGCCCACAGAGTGTCGTGACATTCCGCCAAAAGAGTTCTTCTCAGATCTCCTCCTTTTGGAACATATAGTCAGTTCCCTTTTACCTTCAGGAAACCATCCTCCATGTAGAATTGGCGAGTTTTGCCCTGTCCTACTAGATCAACCAAATACTGTGCAGCAAGATCCTTGATGAGTAGATCATATATCTGGTCTTTTATGGTGGTAGATACTTCGCTCCCCCTTAGGGTGGCGAGTAGACACACTGATTCTAGGTCAGCTCTCCTACTGAGTGCATCAGCAACATGATTAGTCTTCCCACTCCGGTACTCCAGGTTGAAGTGAAATTCTGCTAGGAGTTCCTGCCACCAAGCTTGTCTGCCATTCAGCTTCGGCTGGGTCATGAAATGACTAACAACTGTATTGTTTGTCGGGGATCCTAGCAGATAATGCCTCCAACGACGTAAGCAACAAGCGACAACCAATAGTTCTTTCTCGTAGGTGGCATAGCGCCATTCTGCATCCTTCAGCTTCCGGATCTCGTATGCTACGGGATGCCCGTCTTGTAGTAGGACTCCGTCAAGAGCATAGTCGGAAGCATCCGTTTGTACCTCGAACGGCTTGGCCAAATCAGGGAGGGCCAAGATGGGGCTACTAGCCATAACCTCTTTTAATGCATTGAAGGCATCCACTCGCCTGGGGCCCCAATCCCAAGGCGTGACCTTCTTGAGAAGTTCTGTCAATGGCACTGCGATGAGGGAGTAATTTTTCACAAATCACCGATAGAAATTGCATAGGCGAAGGAACGCTCTCAAGGCGTGGATATCCTTGTGCGGCGGCCAATATGTGATAGCTTGAACCTTCTGCCGGTCCATTTTGATCCGCCCTTCCTCAATGACATGTCCGAGGAAGTCAATTTATTTTTGGGCAAGGGAGCACTTGGATAGCTTTGCGTATAATTCATGCTCCCGCAACTGGGCTAGGACCTTCCACAGGTGCTCCAGGTGTTCTTCCAGTGTTTGGCTATAAACCACAATGTCATCCAAATAGACCACTTCGGAAGACTTGGTTCATCAGGGTGCAAAATGTGGCTGGAGCATTAGTCAAGCCAAACAGCATAACTAGGAAGTCGAATGACCCATATCTTGTCACACAGGTCATCTTGTGTTCATCACCCTCAACAATCCGGACTTGCCAATACCCTGTCTTCAGGTCAATTTTCGTGAACATCGTTGCACTCCCCAATCTATCGAATATGTCTGCCATGAGCGGAATATGATACTTGTTCTTCACAGTGATTTTATTTAGAGCCCGATAATCCACACAGAGTCGTAGATTACCATCATGTTTCTTTTGGAAAATCACGGGGGACCCATATGGGGACTTGGAGGGTACAATGATCCCTGTGTCTAGCATCCCTGTCAAATTTCTCCGAAGCTCGGTGAGTTCGGGTTGAGTTCGGGTTGAGTTCGGGTTGTGACATTCTATAAGGTGTCGGGCAGGTGGCTTCGCGCCCGGCACCAACTCAAAATCATGGTCCACAGTGCGCCTAAGCGGAAGTCGCTTTGGCATCTCCTGTGGCATGACATCTTCAAATTCCAGTAGTACTCCTTTACGGGTGTAGGAATGGGAGCCGATGAGCGTTCTACCTCTTCAATACATAGGGTATCCAGGAAAATCGGTTCATGTCTTTTGACTCCCTTCTTCAGCTTCAAGGCCGAGATGTTCTCAGCGGCCCTTTTCATGGGCATGGACGGGATAATGCAGGGCTTGGCCCCGTTTTCTCCCATCATCAGAAGCATGTCCGCATATGGTACAGGCACGGTGTTGGTTTGCCTCAAGAATTCCATCCCCACCATCAACTCGAAGTCATTTATGATCACCACACGCAAGTTGAACTTTCCTTCATAAGGACCCATCTTCACTAGTACTTCTTTGGCTATTCCATCCACTGGCTGAGGAGGTGAGTTGATAGCCTTGACATGACCTCTGCCCTTTCCTACAACTAT
The DNA here is from genome assembly GCA_005239505.1 of Nicotiana paniculata. Classification (NCBI taxonomy): domain Eukaryota; kingdom Viridiplantae; phylum Streptophyta; class Magnoliopsida; order Solanales; family Solanaceae; genus Nicotiana; species Nicotiana paniculata. The sequence goes on from MDKI01080615.1 coordinate 15,283, forward strand.
ACCAAGGCGCTCCACCTGAGTTGAGGCCAAGTAGTTGTGGGTAGCGCCTGTATCTATCATCGATCGAATGGACTTGCCATTTACCTTCAGTTCAATGAACATCAAAGTCCTCTCTTGTTTAAGAGGAGTCCCTTCATTCGTCTTCTTTTTCCCTTTCTTGGTGATTGGTCAGGGGTCGTTCTTCTTACAGATACCAGCACTGGTTCCCGCAAATGCCTCAGAAATAGAACCAACAATTCCATTGAAGGCACCGACTGGTTCGGTCTGCTCCGCATCCTCTGCTTCGTAATCTGTCCCATCATCATAAGCTTGATGGGCGTTCATCTTGTGGGAATCCATTATTCCAATGTGGTCCGCCGCAATGACGACATCCTGAGGGGGCTTTCTCCCCCAATCATTGTTGTTTGATGCAACATTGTTGCTGCCTGAGGAAAGAGCCTTAGATTTGGGTGCACTCCGATCTGCCCCACTTATGCTAGGGCCACTATTGTTAGGATGGCGTCCTTTGTATCCCTCTCGGACAGGCGGTTGAGGCCTATCCTTCCGAGTTTCCACTTGATAGTCCCCAAGGCATTCCGCTGCTTGGATCGCCTTGGGTAGGGTATATACCCGTTGTCTTTGCAGCTCCATGCGGGCATAAGGTTTCAACCCTTCCAGGAATGTGAAGAGCTTGTCTTTGTCCCCCATGTCATGGATGTTCAGCATGAGCGTGGAGAATTCTCGCATATAGTCCCGCACTGATCTGGTCTGTCGGAGCTCCCGTAGTTTTCTCCTTGCATTATACTCAACATTCTCGGGGGAGAACTGTAGGCGTATGGATGCCTTCAGTTCTTCCCATGTCTCCGAAGCATCTTCACCAGCCCTGATGGCTTCGTACTTCACTCGCCACTAGAGCTTAGCATCACCCTGAAGATACATGGCAGCAGTTGCTACCTTCTTGGCGTCTTCTAGGCCTCCCACGGCATCGAAGTACTTCTCGATGTCGAAGATGAAATTATCCACTTCTTTAGCATTCCGAGCTCCATTGTATGGCTTTGGCTCATGAATTTTCAGTTTTTTGCCATGGGGGCGAGTTTCACAGGACCCCCGATGTGATTTCCACCTCCTCAAAGCAAGCCTTGTAGAGCAGCATTAACAACACTGAGTTGGCCTGTCAAGTTGTCTATAGTTTGTTGCATGGCAGTCACCTGTCTGCCTCTTGTTCCCTGTAGGCTAAATCCTCAGCACGCTCCTGTTGGAGGCCCTCAAATTTACCAAAAATTTCGGTTACCTCAGTAGCTGCCGTTTGACGGTCTCCTTCAGAGTCGCGTTTGATGTTTTCTATGTCAACTTCGGCCTGGATCATTCTGCAGTCCAGGTCGTCCAACCTTTGCACTAGGCTGGTTTGTAGTCCAGGCACCGTATTTACAATGGGTCAAAATACGTCAACCGTCTCTTCAAGGGCCGCAATGCGGTCACCATGATTCACCATAGTCAGAAATGGTGGTAACGGAAATGCGTTCCCTCGTCCGATGTCGAGCCTAGGCTCTGATACCAACTGTTACGTAGATCCTTCCTGAGATACCTTGGAAGGGCGACGTAAGGCTAAGCAACTGATGTCAGTGCAACTGCTGTCCGCCAACTGAGGTCCCCTCCGTATGCTAGACGAAATTGCCAGTGCCGTATGGGAAAACCAATGTCAAGAACAATTGAGAGAACAATAATGATAATTGAAAGAAAGCTGGATTGCATTAATGAAAGCTATTACAAAAGAAGGCAACGCGGTGTCGAGGGGGAGAGACACCAGTACAGAGAATTGCTTGCTAGAAAATTTTGATTTCTTGATCCCCCCTAATAATGCTTAAAAGAAATAAACCAAAGCTACAAGACTTGACCTAACTAAGCTAGAGAAACATAATGAAAGTACATGGAATAAAACTACTCTATATTTACAATAAAAAAGACTTAGTTTTTTACAAGGTAGAAACAGGTCCATTGTCAGCAACTTTGTCTTTGGCATCACGATCTGCGCGTGCGGCATTGTCTGCGCGCGCGATGCTGTTGGTAGTTGCCTGCGGCTGGGCGCTAGCGAGGGATATCGGTGGTGCGACAGAGACACATGCGCACTTGTCACTTAGCGCATCCAAGACCACAGGGTCATCCGTGGCGCTAGGCGTTGGGCTTGCCAAGACGCCACGGGGCGCGTCCAAGGGGTAATGGGGCATGGCTGGAAAGACGCCCATGACAATACACATGACATGTGTCTACAAGCTTATAAGAGTACATAAATATCATAAAGGTCGACATAGGGTCCCGCCATACCAATCAATACATGTCCAAAGCATACTGACCAAAAGGGCAACTCCGGAGCAAGTGGAGTGCACCAACACCTACCGCTGAGCTAATAGCCTACTAGGAGGAACGTCAAACTGTCTATAGGGACCTGCGTACATGAAACAAAGCGTCCCCAACCAAAAGGAACGTCAGTACAAATAAAGTACCGAGTATGTAAGGCAGAAAAATATAAATACCAACAGTAATGTAAAGAGAGACAGAGAAGGTACAATATGTAACATTTGAGTGCCTCTGAGGACGACTAACATGAAATGCATGATATATATATATATATATATATACAAATACTTTTAAAAAAGATACGCCTCTGTGGGCATCATCATCACCATATTGTAGCCAGTTATAATAGACTATGTAAGTACCCGACCATCATAAGGCTTGGTAGAATCGTACCCAACCACGTGGAGCTCGGTAAAACCCGACTGATCAATGTTTGCACAATAGGTATCGTACATAACTGACTATATCACGGCTCGGTAGAGTAAAATAGATACACACACACACACACACATATATATATATATATATATATATATATATATATATTGCATGTTGGACTAATGGAATCATATATGAACCTTTCAGAGTGACGTAAAGTCGTTAAACCTTCGAATATGTAGTTGGACTAACTCGTCAACATATAATGTCATAGGAAGTAGAAATACCATCAACATATGCCTTATATCAGAAGCGAAGATCGGAACATAAACATGATCATATACTTTTCATTGGAATAAATAACTTGCACGTTTTCTAGCTACAAAGAATAAAATCTTATTGGAAGGGCATTCGTTTATGTTACGTTCGTTAGAAATCATGCCAAAAGAAAGAAAGAATGAGCCTTAACATACCTGTATTATCTCTTCCTTATTCCTCAACCAAGCTCAACACAACTTCTTCGTCTACAACAAGTGAAATGATATTGTCGTCAACATATAATGTTGTACCATTATATTTGGTTAGTCGTATAGCTTACAGAATTTCGGGCAGCAACTCCCCCATTTTTACTACATCCCAAAGACTACTAAGGGTCATCAACATGCCAACAACAACAGCAATAACCAACAATATAAAAAATAATGTAATCCCATATTATCTTCTCTAATTATCTTAATAATCATATTGAGCGGCAAACTCGTTTTTACTAATAAAAAAACATAAATTGAATCAAACTCTTATTTCATAAATTAGTTTACAACCTTCAAAACATCATACTTTTTTGTACTATATGATTCCTAGTTTAAAACATCCACAAAATGCCTTCCAAAACAGTCCCATACGCACAACACCTCAAACACACCTCTAACTTTAGGTTAACATATTTGCCTTCAACTTCTAGGCTTGCTATGGCCTATAAACGACTAGCCCTATAACTCCAAGTACACTAGGAGAAAAGTTCAGTGACATTAGACCTTATTTCAGTAAAATTTATGAATGTAACTTGTGACGACTTTTGTCGACTTTTGTTTCACAACTCGCTTGACTTGAAAACTTAATACACGACTATCGTACTACTAAAATACCTGATTACAATACTTTCTTATCATCTTAAGCACCCTAGTCTCATCCCACAAGTACAGGTTATAACATTCCCAACTTGCCGACTTTCGACGCCATTTATTTTCTTAAGGTGATGTCACTTCCAAACAGAGGAATACTATTAGGACCACTCTTTGAAGAACGTTCGAAAATTTAAAGTTTAGGAACGACATTAATTAACAAACCCTACCTTTCTTCAAGACAAGCGAGTAACAACTTCCTTTATTGAATGAAATACTAAAATAATCTTATGTTAAGCTTAGTTAGCAATTTCATTTTGAGTTATGTGCTGTCCTTTTTATGGTCAATAACAATAATGGATCATTGATAATCCTCTTCAACCATTAATAAAATTAGATAAATTCCACGTGGCACAACCTATCCGAGGGAAAGATGAGAATAATGGTGAGGAATGAAGGATAGGAGTTGGGAAATGGACCTTACTAGCGGGCCCGGGCTTTGGGCTTAAAACACAAAATTGACCGTACAATATTGCCCTTCTTACAGGACGGACCGGTTTTGAAGGTCAACAAGAGTATAAAAACTACCCACATCATCGATCATCATCGTCTTTGTGGGGAATAGGAAAAAGAGAGAGGAGGGAGAATAAAAGGGGTTTTAGAACACTTCTCGTTTTGGTTGGGTTTTCCCAAACCCAGAGGTTTTTAATTCTGTCCACAAACTACACTTAACACAATAACAAAAAACACACAAAAAAGAGAAAAATGTTTAACGAGTAAATATACATTCTAAGTATTCAAAATTTTACTGGTAGAATCTGTACAGAAAGAAGGCAAAACGCGCAGATTGCTTCATATCAGGTAATTCGATCTAATTTTTCTTTCTTTCTTTTTTCCATTTCCTATTTTTCTGGTTTGCATTTGATGGCAGCATTGACTATTTCAAGTGATGTGTTTTATGATCTGGGTTTGGGATGATTAAGAGTCTGGTGGGGGAATTTATTTTTCTGGTAAAATTCAGGTTGATCACACAGAGATCTAGGATCAGTTTTCTTGAATTAGCCTTCTTAGTTTGATTGCGTGAATTCCAAGGCTTCTTCGTGATTTTTGTGCTTATAGTGGAACTGGAATTGCATTCGATTTTTACTGCCCCCGTTTTAACTTTCGAAACACAACCCGATGCAACTCATCGGTACTGGTTGAGGATCGGGCTTTTTTCCTTCTTCTTCTTCTTAAAACTGTCTTCATGTTTTGTGAACCTTCTTATCCCATGATATCTCAAAGTCAAAGAATCCTTTATTATTTACTCGTTATGGCTGATGGGAAGTTTGCCTATAACACATTTGGGGAGAGATCTTTGCTTTGTTAATGATGTTTTATCATATTACATCAACATTTTCCACGTATTTGTCAATTAATCAACAATGTGTCAGAAATAGACTTCTTCTGCCTGTGAATATTTTCAAAAATTCGATGCCATCATAACACTGTGAATATTCACAAACCGCATCTTTACGGATTGGGATAATTCTTGACTTTCCTAGTTTTTATCTTTTATTTGACATAGTAACATAGATATGGGTTTTTCTCAATTTCATCCCTATTGAAAATTAGGAGCAATAAAGTGCGACCCTTAAGTGTCACTCTCTCTATATATATACACACACACACGTTACGTGAACGCGTGTGTACCCTATGTCGATGGGTAACATATTTTAAAAAGTACAATAGCTAATTAAATCAAAAAGTACAATAGCTAATTTTGCAAACAAATCTCTATTTTGTCCTTATAAATATGGTTCTCGCAAAGAAGTATTTATTTGAACATATAATATGTAAAAACATGTAATAAAACCTTAGCAATATAAATGAGAAATAAAATTTGAATAAAGAAAAATAAAACTTGCCTTTAAAATCCCGTCCTAGTCGGCTCTAAGTCTCAATCACACGCTCCACATGAATCTTCCTTCATCTGCACAATAATATTAAAGACTCGATCAAGAATGGCTTACATAAATTTTTTAAATATATATTGTTTGAAGAAAGTGAGAAGTCTAATAACTTTACAAAAATAACAAATATTGATAAGGAAATAAGTAGAAAAAGAACAACAGTATCCATAGAACATTAGATAAGGGAAAAAGTAGAAAAGAGTTAGCTTGTTTTGCACCTTGAACTCATGTCGATGGGGAACTAAAAATAGGATGAAATATTCCAACGAAGTCAAACCTAAAAGAAAGTAACACGTTAGTAAAGACTAAAGAATGCTAATCCTAAACAAATAAAGCCTAAAGAATCCTAAACTTAAATAAAGTCATCTCCAATAAAAATGGTGATACACGGCAGTTTTGGTTTTATCCCCAAAAATAAAATAAAAAATTAGTAGTGATTACAATTACAATTATATCCAACATAAAATATATTTACGAAGGATAAAAAAGGCGAACGACATTTCGATAGGGGTTTCGTGCTTTTAATAAAGTATATATTGTATCGTCATTTACTTAAGGTCCTTATGTTTCTTTTTTTTTTCTCCAATTTTGGAATTTTTGTACCTCTCGCTTTTGATTACCATTTATGGTATGGTAGATGACATGCTTCCTTTGCTACTGTAGATCGAAGTGAACTTTGTGACATTGGCTCCTTGCATTTGGTCATTACTTATTGGCATGCTATCTAAGCTATGGTGTCAAAGAAGAGGCTGAACTGTGGTTTTAGTGGCTATCAAATTCCTGTTATACCTAAAGCTCCTAGATCAGCTAGAGTAAGCGTGCTGTATTTATTAAATTATGCTTTTACAACTTCTTTTTCTCTACCTTTTCTAAATGTCTCCTGCAATTCTAATTTCTTTCAGAAGAGACGCCCCTGTAACAAATTGGACGATGGTCAAATTTGTGCATTTGAATTATTGGCGGCTGTAGCTGGCAAACTCTTACTTGAGAGTGAAAGTTCTGCTTCAAGTAATGCAGGTGCACCAGCGGGAAAATATGAGCTCGCTGATTGCAGGGATATTATTAAACATGAACAAGTGGAAGATGATAAAGCTATGAGATCAGAGTGTCTTGACCAGGGAAGTTGTATAGAAAGTGCCTATATACCAGAAGCTGCAGAGCAAGAGCAAACTTTCAAGAATGGTTTGAGTAAACCTTTTGCCGAAAATAAATCCTTTTTAGAGCATACATCTACTATTGTGGGCTCTAATTCCTTATTAAAAGACTGGTGTGACGTGAAATTGGAAAGCTGCAAAGAGGTCAGTGCAGATGCACAGTTACAAACCAAAGTGGAAGGTGGATCTCCTGATCTGGCTGATCCATTTGATATTAGAATTGTGGAAGGAACTCGAAAACAGTTAGATGATGACAGCAAACAGACTGAATTAACTGTGGCGAATGGTTGCAGTATAAAAGCTCCAATAGAAAAGAATGTGAATAGTAGTGCCTTGGTTAACTCAGATAGTAGTGTACAGTTGCCCTTGTACAGGGACTCGGTTCCTTGTGCTTCTTTTGTAAAGTCAAGGAACAATGTAAAGTTAGGTATTAGAGATGATGACGAAAATTATTTTGGGTGCTATAGGCATAGCACTAAGATTAGGACCTTCAGGCCAACATCACGTATCACATACAGAAGAATAAGGAAGATTTTGACATCTAGACACTGGAAAGTAGCTCCTAAGTTGAGGGATTGTGAGCGTTCTTACTCTAGTAAGTTGGGGAATCTTACTCCGATATTTTTATACCATAAGCTATACTCTTACTCAATTTTGTTAGTTTTTCATACCACATTCTAACTGCTTGATTTTGGTGTTTTAGATGATGGAGTGAAGTCCTTTTATTGCAATAGGAAAAGCAAGCGTGGAAATGAAAGGTGTCGATCTGAAATTCCTTCCCAGAGAAGGAAATTGTATGACCATCGCTTTGCCGTGGCGTATGACCAGGAGGCCAGTAGCAAAAGCATTTCAAATTCACATGAAAAGGGAGTCAAGGGAGATACCACAATCCCACCTAAAGGTCAATACCTTTTTATCCCCCTTACTGTTGATGCTCACGATTTATGCTGTCTTGCTGAGTAACTGCTGTTTTTCTCTACAGGAGCTGGGGCTTCTGCTTCAATTAGAAATCATCAGAAGGATCCTAATGGTAAGAGATTTTATATTTGAGTTTGGGGCGCAATTTGCCACATTTGGATCATTTTCTTTTTCTTTTTTGTATTAGACATACTTTTTTCTCAAAAAAGCTTTTGGCCTGACGAGTCAAAATTTTCCTTTACAGTAAAATTTAGCATTAAGTCCTTCAAGGTGCCAGAGCTTTATATTGAGGTTCCTGAAACGGAAACAATTGGTTCGCTGAAGGTATTTCTTTCACAGGCACTCTCTTACTTTTTTCTCATTAATATCAGATGTGTTGCGAAATCTAGAAAATCTTCGATTTTTAATCAAGATTACTTGAACTTATGCATCTTCATATTTCAGCATTTGCTGTAGGGATTTGATGTGTACAACTGTTTATGTTAACACTAGACCATAATAAGATGATCTTATGCGCAAATGTAAAGAGTAAATAAATATATTTTTGAGAAATTCACATAAATCTCAATGGGTGCATATTGCACTTGGTATTAACTAATTCCTTTAAGCTTCTTTGTTTTTGTCGTACTCTCCCTGCAGATGTTTAATTAAGCACTTCTATGTGCGGAAAGCTTCAGATTCCCTTCGAGGAGTCACTTGATTAGCTCTTCCTAGTGGTAGTGTAGAAAGCGTATTTTCTCGTGGAGTTCAAATAAACATTTTTAATCTTTTATGCGGTAAACAGTTTTTGATAAGTGGAATTCAAATAAACAGCTCTTTATCTTTCTTGCAGAGAACAGTAATGGAAGCAGTAACAGCTATCCTGGGAAGTGGATTACGGGTGGGGGTGGTTCTTCAGGGAAAGAAGGTCAGAGATGACAATAGAACTCTACAGCAAGCTGGTATTTCACCGAATGACAATCTTGATACATTGGGTTTCACTTTGGAACCTAGTTTCAGCAAAGTTCCTCTGTCATCGTCTCCTAAAGATGATACTCTTGCTTCAGCATCATATATCACAGACCAAGAATTATCTAGGTATTGTTGGGAAGAAACTGTATGCTTTGCATAGTTATCAAAGAAAAGAGAAAGAAATGTTACAATAGGTTTTGGCTACTCCATAGATAGCTGACAGTGTCTAAGTTAGTCCTTTTTATATTCAGGCATCCATCTAGTCCTATCTTCGAATTGGGTCCTCCCAATGCTTTTTCAGATCCTCCAGAGGCTAACCATGAACTGGAGATATCACCTACAACTTCTATTGATCAATCAGCTGATGAAGCTTTTCCAGATTTTAAAGCCTTGACCATAGTTCCTCCTGTGAATACAGAGGCACTTGCTGTGGTTCCGGTGAATCATAAAAACAGACGTTCTGAACTTTCACAGCGTAGGACAAGGAGGCCATTCTCAGTTGCTGAAGTAGAAGCGCTGGTCGAAGCTGTAGAGCAGCTTGGAACTGGAAGGTATGAAACAAATAGAATTCTCTTTACGAGCATTGGAACAGTTTGAAATTTGTAATTCACGGGGGATCTTCATTTCAATCTTTGTTAATGCAGGTGGCGTGATGTTAAAATGCGTGCTTTTGATAATGCCGATCACCGGACATATGTTGACTTGAAGGTTAGACATCTAATTTGTGCATTTCTTTTTCCTTCTCAAAATGTTGATTAAGAAAGATTGTTTCTCTATTTGCTCACTTGTAAATTTTTTTCCCTGTGAAAAACTGTGTAATTCCTTGACCTTTCCACATAGTATCTTTGGCTCTGAAATAAAGGTCATGTTCTGTTCTATTTATGTTCTATTACTGCCTGGAGTTTGGAACCCACGTCTTAGTTATTTATGCCAACTTGAAAATAGGCGTCTTTTCATATGACAAGATGCTTTACAAACTTTCACGATCCAACATGTTCATTATAATGGCTTTCTGGTTCTTATGACAGCTCAGAATGATTTTGCATAAACAGGTACATGAGTTGTTCCCCGGATAAGCTTAGATATTATCAAAATTTTTAATTATCTATCCATCATCCATGTGACATGGGTTGCTTTGTTTATATTTTATAGGATAAATGGAAGACATTAGTTCATACAGCAAGTATTGCCCCACAACAAAGAAGGGGAGAGCCCGTGCCCCAGGAACTTCTTGACAGGGTCTTAGCTGCCCATTCCTATTGGTCTCAGCATCAGGCCAAGCAACACGCCAAACAACATGCTGAACCTCTGAAAATTGTAGATGCTCAGGTGCAGAATGGCATTGCTGCTTGAGTGGAGATGTGTAATGTGAAGATGTAAAGTTAATATAATTATGATAGGAGACCCGGCGAGGAAATTTGTAAAGAAAGCTTCGTCGCAACTCTTGTTGACTGGCTCACACACTGATTTATTGCCATGTCTTCCACTGTGACTGGATGGAAATGGCATTTGTAAATGAATCAAGGAATAAAGCAGTCTAACAGACAACGAATTTCTTTGCTTCTGTAGGTTCTTTTCTTTCCGTGCTGTTAGGATTGGATAGGAGAATGACGAAAAGAATCAACTGTATCATGATGTACATTAATTTCATATTTCTACCACTATTATATTTGTACTAAATGTCGTCACTGATGAATTCCTTTTGCTTGATATTAAATTGGATCTCCAATAATTATTTTCCTTGCTATAAGTTCAGTTCTTACAAAGAGCTATCAATATCCCATCCCATAGCTTGGAATCTAATTTTGTTTTTTAAAGCTTGATTTTGTGATAATTACTCATTTTTGCCCAAGTGCTTAAAGCAGAATAGGAAATCATGGTAAATACTCATTGCTAAAGGCTCACTATTGGAGGAAGGAATACCTTAGTAGCTGAAGCGAAGAAATACCTTGGTAGCCAAAGCCAGAAAAAAAATTGGAAAAATTAAAATTTGATTAACATATAATAAGGAAATTTAGAGAATTGAGACTATAGAAATTGAAATAAAACAATAAAAGATTGCAGAGAAAAGGGAGAGAATTCTTATTGATTTTTGCGATAAATTACATTGGGATAAAACCCTTTTATTTTTGGAGAAAAATGACATAGCCACGAAATAACAAACTCTCTAAAAGATAGACGTTCACCTAGAATACAATTCAATTTATAACACTCATCCTTGAATGTTTATTCAACAGATAATGTGTCTCGGTAAAACCTTAATTAAAATAAAACTCAATGAGAAAAAATTCTAGTGAAGGAAAAATAGTACAAATGTTTAGAAATACGTCTTTTGATTGCCTCGTTAAAAACCTTACAAGAAAAACTCAGTGGGTCAAAACCTTGTAAAGAAAAAGAGCACAATGTGTATTAACTCTCCCTAATGAGAGCATCAATTTACATCTTTGAGTCTTCCCATTCCAATCTTGTACACTAGCTTCTTGAAGGTTGACGTCGATAGAGATTTGGTGAACAAATCGGCCATATTATCACTTGAACGAATCTGTTGCATATTGATATCACCATTCTTTTGAAGATCATGTGTGAAAAATAACTTTAGTGAAATGTGTTTTTTCCTATCTCCCTTTGTGAATCCTCCCTTCAATTAGGCTATGCATGCTGTATTCTCTTCATACAAAATCGTGGGTAGTTTGTCACTCTTCAAACCACATTTTTGACGAATAAGATGTATTATAGACCTCAATCATACACATTCTCAACTTGCTTCATGAATAGCAATTATCTAATCATGATTAGATGAAGTAGCCACGATTGATTCCTTAGTTCCGCCAAGTATGGCAGTGCCTCCACATGTAAACATATAGCTTGTCTGAGGTCGAGCCTTGTGTGTGTTAGATAAATACCCAGCATCAACATAACTAACAAGATCAGGAGTGCAATTATTCCATAAAATAAGCTCATATCGATAGTCTCTTTCAGATATCGCAATATGTGTTTGATTTCATTTCAACATCTCCTTATAGGAGTAGAGCTACATATTGCTAAAACATTAGCTGAAAAAGTTATGTGAGGTCTTGTAGTATTAGCAAGATACATTAATGCACCAGTTGCACTAAGATATAGAACTTTAGGACTAAGAAGCTCTTCATTCTTTTCTTGAGGTCAGAACGGATCTTTATTCACATCAAGTGATCGAACAACCATTGGAGTACTTAATGGATGTGCTCCATCCATGTAAAACTGTTCCAATACCTTTTCTGTGTAGGCAGATTAATGAACAAAAATCCTATTTGCAAATGTTCAATTTCCATGGCGAGACATAATTTTATCTTTCTGAGATCTTTCATCTCGAATTTATTCTTTAAATAATCAATTGCCTTTTGGAGTTCTATAGGAGTTCCAATAAGGTTTATATCATCAACATATAAGGCAAGTAAAACAATCTCCGATGTTGTTTTTTTATAAAAATACATGGACAAATGATATCATTTATATAACCTTCGTTTAATAAATATTCACTAAGGCGGTTATACCACATTCGTCCTGATTGATTTAGACCATACAATTATCTTTACAATTTGATCGAAAATATCTCCCGAGATTTTGAATTATGTGTGTTAGGAATTTTAAGTCCTTCGGGAATTTTTATGTATATCTCATTATCAAAGTGAGCCGTAAAGGTAGGTTGTAACCATATCCATAATGGGTGAACATGTCTCTTTAGAATCGACACCAAGCCTTTGTGAAAATCCTTGTGCAGGCATGCCTTATATCTTTGTACCTCATTTTTCTCATTCCTCTTGCGTACAAAGACTTATTTATAGCCAAACAGACTTAACATTATTAGGTGTTTGGATTCCAGGTCCAAAAATTCACGTTTTTAGTGAATTGAACTCTGATTAGATTGCTTCTTGCACTTTTGGCCAATCACGTCTTTATCAACATTCTTCAACAAATTGAGGTTCAAGATCCTCACTATGTTGCATAAATCTAGAGCAACATCATATGCAAAGACATAATCCACCACTATGTCCAATCGATCCAAATTCGTCTCATTATCGATTGAATTTATTGATAGTTCCTTATTTTCTTGAGTCTTAGGCTAAGTGATTTTCTCATGAATCTCAGGATTTGTTAAATCATGGATTTCTTTATGAGACTCTTTTGTAGTATCATCTTGATCATTTGTTGTTTTTCGTTTTTTAAGATTTCGATCCTTAGAACCCAATGGTCTGTCAGGCTTGACATCAATACAGACTGGAACATTTTCTGCACGAACGTGTGATTTTGTTATCCTTTTCAGACCCGTAAATGCGTCTGGTATCTGATTTTCTATTTTCTGCAAATGAATAATTTTTTGCATCATTTTTATAAATAAAGGCACGTGGATCAAGATGAGATAATGATGAATTTTTTCACAAAAATTCTCGTTTGATTTCACCAGTTTCTCCCCCTAATTTCAGGAAAAATGTCTCATCGAATTGACAATCTGCAAATCGAGTAGTGAACCGATTCCTAACCTTCTTTGGGGACCTATCTTTATGTGATATGACTGTGATACAGGCACATATACCGCGCATCCTGACCCAAATCTAATTGCGACGGGGGAATATTTAGGATCATTTGTCGGTTTGAGAAGAACTACCATTGGTGCATGCAAAATGGCGTGACCCCAAATAGAAGTGGACAACCTTGTTTTCATGAGTAACGGTCTTGTTATCAATCGCAGGCGTTTAGTCAAAGATTCTGCAAGACCATTTTGAGTGTGAACATGAGCTACATGATATTTCACTTTATCCCAATTGATAAGAAATAATCATTAAATTCTTGGGATGAAAACCCGCAACATTATCAAGTCGAACAGACTAAATTGGATTATCAGAGAATTGTGCCCGTAATCGAATTATTTGTGCCATTAATTTTGCAAACGCTGAAAATAGGCACACATGAGACCATCTAGAAGATGCATCTATTAATATCATAAAATATCTAAACGACCCACTAGGTGGTTGAATAGGTCTGCAATATCCCCTTGTATATGTTACAAAAACACATGGGATTCAATACCAACCTTTGTTTGTGATGGTCTAATAACTAACCTGCCTTAATAACAAGAAGTGCAAAAAAATTTATTATTTAAAAGAATCTTTAAATTCTTTCATGGATGCTCATTTGAGTTTTCTATAATTCATCTCATGATAATTGATCCAGTATGTACCAATCAATCATGCCAATGTACAAAAGTATTAGAATCAGTAACCTTTTATTTTACGATAAAGGTATTAAGGGTGGGCTGTTTCGGGATGGACACAGAAACAAACAGTCCGCCTGGTTATCGTTCCGGGCTGGTTAGTGGGCTGGGGTACCGGGCTGTTAGTGGGCTGGGATTTTTCGAATTTTGGTGGGCCCGTCCGGGTTCGGTCTTAACGGGTGCATACTGGGCCGGGCTACTTATATTTTTTTAAGTATATTTTATTTTTCTTATTCAATATTATTGATACTTATGTGTTTGCAAACTTTTAAGGCTTAGAATTAAACTTTAAACTTTGAAGTTTAAGTTTTTAAATTTAAAATTTGAATTTTAAAATTTTAAAATTGAAATTTGAAAGTAAGTGGCTACAAAAAATTATTTAGTAAGACCAATAGGCAATATGTAAGGATCAAACTCCGAAAGCTTTCGTATTATATTTCATTGAATAATAAATAATACTTCAAATTAATCTGCAAGTTCTATTTTAATTTTTTTATTTTTGAACTTGCAAATTAAAAGTTTACAACAATTATAAAAATAAGAAAGAGTACATCACATGCTTTACATCATTTTTGTAAGTTCATCCATAGCAACATCAGGTTCTTGATTTCCGGCATTGCTTGAATCGGAACCATAAAACATTATATCTCCAATATTTTGGTCCTCCGCTTCATCTACCTCTTCACGCCCTTGATTTTGCGGTTCTGATCTTATCCAATCTCTGAAGCACATTAGAATTTCCAAAGCGTTGATGCCTAATGAATGACGAGTATCTCCTAGTTGTTCCCTTGCTTGGCTAAATGCGCTCTCTGATGCGACTGTTGAAATCGGCATATTTAGCACGTCTCGAGCCATGGCCGAAAGAACAGGAAATTGATTTGAGTTGCTCCTCCACCAACCCAGCGGTAGAAATTCTTTTGTGGGGGCCTCTGGTGACTTTTGCAAGTAGAATTGGAGTTCAAATATTCCTGCTACTGGTTTGTTGATTCTCTCCCAGTGTAGACCAAATCAAATAATATTCAACATCGCCATTATCCTCCAAAGCACTGGTCCCATATGTTGAAATAGAACTTGAATGAATATTTGCATCTACAACAGCAGAAGCATCAACAATGTTAGCATAATAATTATATAAAGTTTGTTAATATTTGTGTAGATCAGAAATACAAGTTTCAATATCAAGGGTTTCAGTTGGTCCAATATCCATATAAACATATAAAACAATGATTAATTGGCGACATGTGGCCATTTTGATAGAGGGGTTTAAAATAACACCAATTAGGTATATAGGGGGAATTGGGTAGAAATAATTTTAAATTTATCTAGCATAGATTCAACAACAGAAGTATACCCTTCTTTCTTCTTCAAGGAGTAAAAGAGAAATTTCAACAATATGAACTAAACTATTTGTAATAGTAAGATAACAAGCTCTAGAAAACTCAAATGTATCCACATAATTTTTTTTAATTTTTTTACAACATCTTTAATGACATCTCAAGTTCTATATGTTAACAAACGGTTAAGATCATTACAATGAGAATTAATAACTTCAGTTATAGGCATTTTATATTTATAACAACATCTTAAGAATAAATAAGTATAATTCCACCTAGTAACTATTTCTTTAGGCATGAGTCTTGGTTTTAGTTATATTATACATATTTTTTCTTAAATGCATTTAATCTAGCACTTCTATTATTTCCTTGAATTGCACCAACACGTCTTCTAATTAAAGTGATCTCATCTCTAAATAATTTAAGGCCACTCTTTACAATTAAATTATAAATATGATATACACATCTAACATAAAATATTTCAGAAAATGGTGGTGTAGATGCAATTTTAATATTGTAATAGCAGCATTGTTGTTAGAAGAATTATCAAATGACATACACAAAACTTTTTCTGCAAGATATAAACTGTAGCAACTTCATGGATAAAATTACTTATAAATGCACCAGTATGACTTTAATCTTCATCATATTTAAAAGCAATAATATGTTTTTGCATACAAAAATTATCATCTATCCAATGGCATGTAACAACCAAATAATCATTTCCATTTACAGCATGACCAATATCAGAAATAAGAGAAACTCTACAAGAAAGACTAGTTGTCACGACTCAAATTTTCCTCCGTTGGGTATCGTGATGGCACCTAGTCTTAAGGACTAGGTAAGCCTAATATTCATGGAATAACAACAATAGTAATAAAATCTAATATTTTTCTAAAATAAATAATTCTATATACATTGCATATTCCCAAAACCCGATAGTACAAGTCATAAGCTTTATAGGATTTACTACAACTTCTAATTACAACTGTTTGGAAGTAAGCAAAAACAGTGTAAATGCAAAATAGGAAGGTGAATCCGAAGATTCCGAGCGCAACGACACGTTTACCTTGAGTCTCCTCGGCAAGAGTCGGCACAGCTACTAACGATCAATACCTGGATCTGCACAAAAATGTGCAGAAGACTAGTATGAGCACACCACAGCGGTGCCCAGTAAGTATCAAGACTAACCTCGGTGAAGTAGTGACGAGGACTAGTCAAGACACTCACTGGTCTGATAAACTGAACAAGTATCAATATAGGAATAAAAGGGAAAACGATATACACATAAAGGCTACGCAATATAGCTAACAATACAGTGAATTCGATAAAGAAGGAAAAAACAATAAGTATCAGCGAAAAACCATGAAACAACACAAAGATTGAATAGAACACAAAGAAATATAGTATGTAAATATACAACACGGATATGTAATGTCTCAACAACTTCAACCACTTCTGCATCAAATTCGTAGTCATCTCCGTGAGGTTCCGAACCTCGGACAAATCACCATTTACGGGTCCCAATATTCGAACCCTAACACTTGGCATCTTGCGCCTCATTCGAGTGCTAACTGCACGGACGAATTATGTGCCAATTGGGTAATCTCCACCCATACGGTAAGTACAACTAAAGTATCTATACTTGACAACAACAAGAAGCCCTAAATCTATTACTATTACTTAACTACGTGTTGTGATGACCCAAAAGGTCATCCCGTATATTCTAGCTAATTCTATGTTTTGAGGTCGTGAAAACCTCCTTCTATATCACTTCGATTTGCGTGGCAGCCTGGGCGTGTAACCGGGAAGCCTTTATGTGAAAAACTGATAAAAATGATAATTTTGTTTTAGAAATTTGAATAAAGTTGACTTCAGTCAACGTTTTTGGTAAACGGACCCGGACCCGTGATTTGACGGTCCCGGAGGGGCCGTAGGAAGATATGGGACTTGGGCGTATGCCCGGAATCGAATTCCGAGGTCCCAAGTCCGAGAAATAAATTTTAAAAAAAAAATTGTTTTCTGAAAAATATAAATGTTTTTGAAAATAAAAATTGAGGTGAAACCTATGATATCGGGCCCGTATTATGGTTCTTAAGCCCGGACAGGTTCTATATGATTTATATGTGTTATCTGTGAAATTTGGTAAGAAACGGACTTAGTTTGACGTGATTCGAACCTTAAATGCAAAACTTAATGTTTATAGAAATTTTGAGGAATTTCATGGATTTTTAGTTTAATTCATCGTTTAGTGTTGTTTTATGTGGTTTGAAACCTCGAGCGAGTCTGTGTTAGATTATATGAATTGTGTGTGTGATTGGACGGGGTCCCGGGGGCCTCAGGTACGTTTCGGAAGCTCACCAGATGATATTAGAACTTGGAAGACAGATGAACCATTGCTGGTTCTGGTGTCTCGCACCTGCGATGGACCTTCCGTAAGTGCGGACACGCAGGTGCGGCAAGGAGCTCGCAGGTGCGGACTTGGCCCAATTTCCCAATCCTCACAGGTGCAGTTGTTTTTCCGCAGATGCGGCCATTTGACCGCAGGTGCGACCCCAGGCCTTTTAGTGGGTTTTCGCACCTGCGATGGTATTTTCGCAGGTGCGGGACTGCAGGTGCGGTCCCAGGGGCGCAGGTGCGGAAATTGCTGGGCAATTATATCAGATTCGAGGGCTTAAGCCTATTTTCACCACTTCGCATTTTGGAGCTCGTGAAGGGCGATTTTTGAAGACTTTTGCACCTGGGTAACTTGGGTAAGTGATTTCTAACCTACTTAGATCAATTCCCATGATTCCTAACTTAAATCTAGTCCTTAGAATTCGAATTTGGGTGGAAGATTTGGGAAAAATTTGATAAACTTCATAGACCAAATTATTGAGTTTTGATTGGGTTTTTGACCTTCGATTTGAGAGATTTTCATATGTTTAGACTCGTGAGTGAACGGGTGTCCAAAAAATATAATTTTTACCCGATTCTGAGGTGCGGGCCCAGGGGTCGACTTTTGGGTCAATTTTTATAAATTTGCAAAGATTGAAACTTTATTATTCGGAATCGTTCCTTATATGTTTTATATGTAATTTTGAAGTTGTTTTAGTTGATTTTGAGCCGTGCGGAGGCCTTCCCGCCCGAGAAGTCTATTTTTGAGTGCCGGGTTGTCGTCTTTGAGGTAAGTATCTTGCCTAAACTTGCGTGGGGGAACTACCCCTTAGGATTGAGTCTTCCATGTTGATTGTAGTCTGCAGACGCGAGGTGACGAGTGCGTACTCGGACCTATTTGCACATAGATTTCCCTTTAGGGATTTTTAGGTCCTTATGTTCCCCGCGTATGAATTGAAATTGTTATATTTGAATTCCTGATTTCTAGTTTCATCTCTCTGCTCAAATTAGAAGTACTTGCCTAGCATTCCTTGTTTCTTATATGATCTTAATTGACTTAAATGAAGACTTTTTTTTCCTACCGTTATACTATATCTTTCTTCATACGCTGCCTATGTGACTAAAACTAATATAATCTCGCACTATAAATGTCTAATAAGTATATCTATACGTTGGTCAAGCATGCCCGTGACTCGTACATTGTGTTTTAAATGATTTTTCTCTTAAGTAGTACTTAGGTTTAATTGATGACCGCCCATGTTGATGGTATTCTTTGATGCTGCCTATTTACTGCGCATTTATTCAAACTGAGTTTATTCGGTAAAGCTAATTGTCTAAGTGAGATTGGTTATAGCTGATTCCCTTGCCGGGATGATTTGGTTTCTTGGTTGCGAACTTGAATATATAGAATCGTTGCTATATTTGTCTTGTTTTCCCCTTGTTATGCTGTTTTCTCTTTGTGCTTGGCATTCCTTTCAGTGGCTACTTCTTATGAGTGAGTTCTTACCATTTTTGTGATTTAAGTCTTTGTATTGATTTGCTCATCGCACTTTGCATTCGGTCTTGTTTGCTCTTGGTCGGTTGTGGCAATATATGTTATTTTCTATCGCATTCTGGTTGTTTTCCTCAGTGGCTGCATTGCATATTTAAATTGGGACTACGGACAGAGATCCGGGAGCTTTCTCCCTGTACTGCATTGCATATTTAAATTAGGACTACGGACAGATATGCGGGAGCTTTCCCGCTGTACTGCATCACATATTTAAATTGGGACTACAGACAGAGATCCGAGAGCTTTCCCCCTGTACTGCACTGCATATTTAAATTGGGACTACGGACAGAGATTCAGGAGCTTTCCCCTTGTACTGCATCGCATATTTAAATTGGGACTACAGACAGAGATCTGGGAGCTTTCCCCATGTACTGCATTGCATGACAAATTCTGAGTTGCGGACTGAGTTCCGGTGG
>MDKI01097365.1:0-13742 GCA_005239505.1 Nicotiana paniculata
TTCCTATATTACTTGTCGACCACGTACACTTGCGTGTGCATTGGGAAATCAACCAACAGCTACTTGGGAGACCGAGCGGGATATGTAGAGCAAATATCCACACCTATTTGAGACTCCAGGTATGTTTCTAGACATGTTCTAGGAAGAACGTTTGTTTAAGAGGGGGAGGATGTAACAACCCATCCAGTCGTTTCGAGAATCGTAGCCCCGTTTGCCCATTTACTTCTCATTTTGTACTTTATAGCTGTTTGTTTAAGAGGGGAGAATGTAAGGACCGGACAGTCATTACGAGAGTTGTAGCCCCGTTTGCCCATTTACTTCTCATTTTGTACTTTATAGCTGTTTGTTTAAGAGGGGGGATGTAACGACCCGGTCAGTCATTTCGATAGTTGTAGCCCCGTTTTCCCATTTACTTCTCATTTTGTACTTCATAGCTGTTATGTGACTTTATGGGGTAGTTGGCTCGAGTCTGATGAGGTTTTGGAATAAATTGAGACACTTAGTCTCATGGTTGAAAGCTTATGTTGAAAAGCTTGACCATATATTGACATATGTGTAAGTTACTCCATAATGGAGTTTTGATGGTTTCGTTAGCTCCGTTGGGTGATTTCAGACTTAGGAGTGTGCCCGGATTGTGATTTAGAGGTCCGTAGTTGAATTAGGCTTGAAATGGAAAAAATTGGATTTTTGGAAAGTTTGACCAGGAGTGGACTTTTTGTTATCGGGGTCGGATTCTGATTCTGGACGTTAGAGTAGGTCCTTGGTGTCGTTTGTGGCTTGTGTGCAAATTTGAGGTCAATCGGACGTGTTTTGATAGGTTTCGGCATTGTTTGTACAAAAATTGGAAGTTTAAAGTTCATTAGGCTAGAATTTATGTGTGATTCCTGATTTTGATGTTGTTTGAGGTGATTTTAGGGCTCGACTAAGTTCGTAACGTGTTTAGGACTTGTTGGTATGTTTAGTTGAGGTACCGTGGGCCTCGGGTTGATTTCGGGTGGTTAACAGATTAAGTTTGGAACTTAGAGAATTGTTGAAGTTGAAAGTTGCTGGTGTAATCGCACCTGCGGAAGTCTCATCGTAGGTGCGAGCTCGTAGAAGTGATCTATCCATTGCAGATGCGACCAGGTGTGGTTGGGGATGTGATCACAGAAGCAGCAGGTCGACTGTAGAAGCGGTCTCGCACCTGCGGGCGTTTGATCGCGGAAGCGCAAGGGCGCTTTGTGAGGCAGCTTCACAGAAGTGGACAGCTCCTCGCAGAAGCGGACTGGACTCCACAGAAGTGTGAGTGATTGCGGATGCGGCTAAGTGAACCGCAAAAGCCGTTTAGCTGGGCAGAGTTAAAAATACAAGGGTTCGCGATTTTTCTCCATTTCAAACATTTTGATCTCGGTCTAAGGCGATTATGGAGAGGATTTTCGAGGAGATTCTTGAGGTAAGTCACTTTTGCTCGTTTTTGATCAACAATCTTGTTTCCCCATTGATTTTTCTCCTAGTTGGTGTGTATTTAAGGTGTAAATTGGGGGTTTGAGGCTAGGGATTTGGAGGGTTTGATTTGAGAATTGGGTGACGATTTTGTGTCGGATATTGATAAATTTAGTATGGTTAGACTCATTGTTGAATGGGCATTCGATTTTGGTATTTTTTTTCGGATTTCGAGACGTGGGCCCAGGGGTCGACTTTGAGCCGATTTCGGATTTTGATTAATAACTTCATATTTTCTAGTGAAATTGATTCCTTTAGCCATGTTGATTGTATCACATTGTTTATGGTTATATTCGAGGTATTCAGAGGACGTTTCGCGAGGTAAGGGTGTATTAGAGGAGATATTTGCTCGGATTGAGGTAAGTAATAGTTCTAAAATTGGCTTTGAGGGTATGAAACCTCGAATTTTGTGTGATGTGATTGGTTTTGAGG
Source organism: Nicotiana paniculata (assembly GCA_005239505.1). Taxonomy (NCBI): domain Eukaryota; kingdom Viridiplantae; phylum Streptophyta; class Magnoliopsida; order Solanales; family Solanaceae; genus Nicotiana; species Nicotiana paniculata. The sequence goes on from MDKI01097365.1 coordinate 1,915, forward strand.
TGACGCACATGCTATGTGACGGGCGTGTGGGCGTGTACCATAGAAATTGTGACTCATCCGATTTCGTGGAACTATGTAGTCATCCAATATGAGTATTATTCGTGTACTCTTCATGTGTTAGAAGAATTCAATTGTGATTCATGTTAGAAATCATGCTTAGGCTATATGCTAGTACTGTTGGGACCCACAGAGGTCGTGTTGCTGTTGAATTACTTGCTTAATTTGCAATTACGTACTCGGTCACATATATTATTTGCATATCATATCTCATTCTCTGTTTCCATTTATTGATACATCATATTTTCATTGTTCGGGCTGATTATCATAAGACTTGTGAGCCCGAGAGACTGGAGAGATTGATGACTGAGTGAGACCGAGGACTTGATTGTGTATGATATTTATGGGATCACACTGCACGTAGCGGCATACTTTATTGATCCGTGCCATGATTGGCTTATTTTAGGGCTTAGGTAGGATCTGCCCCTCGGGAGTCTGACATGCCGGTAGTGAGTGCATGTACTTACTGAGTGCGAGTGTCGAGTGTGAATGCCGAGCGATTGAGAGGACTGAGTGATTGAGCATGCTGAGTGAGATTTAATACTCCGAGAGCATGTATATGACTTTATCACTGTGTTGCATTACAGTTGGCACACATAATTTACATGTAGATATAGTGATTTATCATTCATGACATCAGTCACACTTAGCATATTTTATCCGCGTTGAACTGAAACTGTTAAACTTGATATTTGGACTGTATATGTTGAGCTCGTCACTGCTTTCAGTCCAAGGTTAGTCTTATTACTTTTTGAGTACATTGTGTCGGTTGTACTCATACTAAACTCTGCACTTCGTGTGCAGATCCGGGTACGGCGGCTGCTGGCTTTGAAGCTTTATCTGTTGGAGACTATCGAGGTAGCTGCCTTGGCATTCACAGAATTTGACTCTCCTTCTTTTCAGTTATTTGTATTGTTCTATCTTTCTAGATAGTGTTTTAGCAGTCAGACTATGTTGTCATTTAGATGCTCAGGTACTCGGTGACACCCGAATTTGGGGAAATTTTGTATTGCGCCGCGGTATTTTTTTTATTAGTTATTTATGAAATTTTACTCTTAAGATTATGTTATTATGTTATTATGTTTTCGAATTTAAAGATGCGTGGTTATTTGTTATTGTCGGCTTGCTTAGTATTGTGATAGGCGCCCGACATGTGAGATATTGGGTCATGACATAACAATAACTAGAGATAAAGCCAAAGTGAAGATAGGCATAATAGTAACCATAAAAAGAGCTGACGGTGAGCTGTCTATGTGTTCGGAGGCGGACCCAGGATTTAAACATAGCGGGGACACCATCTTTAGTATACCAAGTACTCAAGGGCGAACGCAGAATTTTTCGCAATTGGTGTCGACATTTTAAAAAGTGTATAAATGAACAAATCTAACATTGATTCTATATTTAAAAAAAGATTCAAATTATATCAAGAAAATGCAATACAACTACAATACTATAATTTTCTTTAATGAGATTTTACTTTTTGAAATGTATTCATCATAAAGCCTCATATAGTAATACATATTTTTATATAAAGCATCACGCCACCACTCAAATTTAAATAAGTCTCAAAGAACTTAAAACAATTTTTTTTTACTGTGTAGACGTGATTTCGCCGATTCTTTCTTCCAATTTAAACGAATTTTCAGATGTTAAACTTGATTCTGAAATCTTAAAAGATGTTGTCTTCAAAAAAAAAGGAAACGGAAAAGTAGTAGCAACAACTTATAACGGAAAGAGCACCATGCTTGAATTATATTAGAAAGCTTTTAAATGCTAATTGCACGGTTCATAACGGAAGTTTAGCTTTTAGAAAACTTTCAGTTTCGACCCCACTACCTCCATCTACGTACTGCTGCTTAGCCAGTGGACCAAGACACGCTTCTTGTGATGATCTGTCATTAAATCAACTATAAATGTTATTTATAATTTTATATTTTTAATAAAATATATATTTAATGAAATTATATGGGAAAGGGGTGCCGGATGACGCCGCTTGCACTAGCGTGCATCCGCCCCTGCATGTACTAGCTAGCGATAAAGTTCGACGTTCAAATCTGTAAAAAACTTAATGATTATGATAACTATCATTAAAATACAAATTTCGATATTATCAAATACCATTAATTTAGTACTAATATAACTAGTACATCGTTCACTCATAGCAGGGTTGGGATTATTTCACATCAAACTCATCTATAAAATGAAAGGCATTGTCTCTTAAAACTAGAAATTGATTGAAAAGAATTAAACTTCGCCAAGAATATGTTATCTAAATTCATTAGCTTCCTCAAAAAACGATTCCAAGCAAAATAACATTTATTAAACAATCATTAAATTCAAAAACAGTAAAAGTACAATAGAATTATAAAAGTTGTAGGAGATGGCATTCGATCTTGGACGTCACAAAAGTTAAGGCACTTTGAGTGCTTCCTTTAACCAACTCTTCTGCCCAGTTTTTGTGTTTAGGGGGCACCTGTAAAATATTTAAGGGGTCCTTACTGTATATACATATAGGTACAAAATACATATACTGTATTTTTGTCGAAGTTAACGGATTCCCGTGACCCCTCACCTCCCCACGTAGGTCCGCCCCTGTATGTGTTATGTTGTTGATAGAAGAGATGGAACATTTCATTTGTGAAGGTGGTTGTATGTTTTGTGCCCTCTGAGATGTCCAGTAATCAGTCTCAACAATGTGCCCATGTAATGTGTGATCAATAACACTGATAAAAGCATGTTGATCTGCTAGTGGCTGTGACTAGGTGTGGTGATTTCTGTTTCTATGTGTCGTAGTGGTCACCTAGGAGCTGCTGATTGTTGTAGCATAGGGGACAGCTAGGTTTGAGCCCCTAGATTTTTCCCCAAGGAATCTATCAGTCATGGATGATTGTTTGTGTGGATCAAAGTGGCATGTTCAAAATGAAAGGCCCAGATAAAATGGTACACTTTCAGTATACTGAGCATTTGGGATGCTGATACCACGCACCGAAAGTGCAACAATGATCTAATGCTATCCAATATACCTGCAAAAATCAACAAACATGTTAGAAATAAAAGATCACCCTTGCTCTTCTCCCATGGAAAAGTGACATGATAATGTTCTTTCATGTCTGGGATTCTGCAGTCAATTGTGACTATGTAGGACAGCTACAAGCTCTGGTCATTTCTGTCCTTATTCTTGTGACTCTGCTCTCAGGTTCTTGTGGATTCTGTGAGCTGGTGTTGGATGTGAGTTGAAGCTGAGGAGATGAGAAAGAAGTTCCTGAGGGTGAACAAGTAATGGCTGACAGCATTTTTGAAGGAAAGTTTGATGTGATTCACTGTTCTGGGGTGTGAGTTGCTGCTTTTTTTGGCTTTCTGCTGCGGTTTCTGGACTGAGTGTGTTCCAACTGTAGTTCATTAGATGAAGCTGATTTAAATGTGAATCTCCTTCTTTGATCCTTGTTCTGAATCTTAGGTGAAAATGTCCATGTGTGATTTGCCTTGAACCATTGATGCATCCTCAGTAGAATGACATTATAAATATTAATACCACACACCGAGGGGATATCAAATGGCTTAGCATGGTATATGATGTGTTACCTGCAGAGTTAGAAGACAACTGGGCATTTATACCCTTTTCCTAGATTCCATATTCAGGTTTTTGAACTTCTGTACTCAGGTTCTTGTGCTTTTTGAGGCGTGAGATGAGATGATGTAGGTTGTTGGTAAGGATATGGAACAAAGAGTTGATTTTGCGAAATGATGTTTCAAGGGTGATATGGGGAGGTTATGTGTGAGGTGTAGGAGTATTGATAAGATGGTGGTTGGTTGACAGTGTTGGTCCCTATCTCTCCCCTGTGATGGTGTTGCTGATAGTAATACAGGTGAACAAAGGTGATCTTGTGTGAGTATAACTAAGGTGTTCTTGGTGGGTAATAGATGGTGTTCAACAGGTAGATTAACAACATATGTCCAGCTGCTTTGATTAATTTTCATAGAATGATTGTTGCACCCTATTTTATAGTTAAAACAAGATGTAACTAATGGTTTTCTTGTTGATGATAAAAGAGAATCGAGACATAATATTTAAAGGTATAGTAGGTTACCTTATTCAATTTTAAATCATGATCCTATTAGTCTGCTAACTAGTGATATTCGGGTAAGGATTCTTGTTCTTCCAAGGGGAAGGTCTTAGGCACCCCCTAGAATTTACCGAAGGTAGCTCCATAGGATTTAGACTAGGTTTGAAAAATTAAATATCTATATTCTACCTAGTTAGTGCTTAAAAGTGTATGGCTTACATTATGTCATGTTTTAAACTCTATCATTTAAAATGGGAAGTGTATATATATACTTTACAAAAAGAGAGTATATAAAAGAAAGTCCTTTGAAATGTCTATGTAATTGAAAAAGTTTTGGAAATGTGTTTATAATGCTTATACTTGCTAAATTTGTGGTGGTTAATTTTAAAATACTTGATTTTTGAAATAAGGTGTCTATTTGTGTAAAATAAGAACTATTAAGGAAATGGGTTTAGATATACCTTAGAATTGATTTCAAATCTTATATCCAAGTCCCGAAGAAAAATCGTTTGAGGATCTTTGATTTGGAGTTGTGTTCGTTTGGTTTGTAGAAAGCCCGACTTGATAATCATTTTTCTGATTTTGGTTTTTAGAAAGAGAGATTGTCGACCTTGCAAATCTATTTTAGTTCTCCAATGGCTTCATGTAAACAGTTAAAGTAAAGCCTTTTCTTTTATTTAACACTAAACCTAAAGCGATTAGAAAATGTCAATGATTAAGGGCTTAAGGTAAAATTCTATTCATGGCCAAGACACTCTTTGGATCCCTAGCACTTCAAAGTTCACAAAGGTCTCAGGGACCCCGAACAGTGCTTGTGTCAGGGAGAGTATCTCAACCACAAACTAAATTTTACTCCTAAATACCCTTAACCACCCACACTTAGTTTTCCCTGTAAGCTTAAGTGCCAATGAGGCACTCATTGTAAGGTTCAATACAACACTAACAACAATACACAAGTTTAAACATGTGCACTTCTTATAAGAACTATTCAAAGTGTAACAGATAAAACCAAGGAGATTGCAGCCCAGACATATGTGTATGATACACTGTCAAACATGCTCAACAATACTCAAAAAAATCAGTTACAAGTACAGACAAATGATAAGAACATCAGCAGGCTATTTTAGGAACTTAAACAATTAAGTCATGTGATTTGAGGGATGGAGAATGTACATGTACATTAACCTTACTAATCCTATTGGCAAATTCTTGATTATGGAAATTCTTAGCTGCAGTTATATATTTTGGCCATGTCCACACTTAGTTAAAGTATAAACATATATTAACACTTCATGTCTTACTGAGTATAGGAGTTAAAAATCTATTTCAGAATCCTTAAGGAATATCAACGGGAATACTAAGCAAGCAAATTGATCCTTACTTAAACAAATGTCATTATCTCTAAAGAAATCTCTCATTTATACTAGGCCCATTAGAAGTTAATACACAGTCTTACACTCAAATAAGGCATAAAAACATCAGAGGATCTCTCCTAAGTTTATAAGTGAATTACAGTTGACTTATATGAACTTTAGTAAGGTTCAATGATGATGGAGGTACATGTTTAACCAAAAAATTGGATTCTTTATCCAAAGCTATTTTAAGAAGAACACGGGTTTCTGATAAACAAAGATTAAGATTATAATGGTAGGTAAGCTCGTAAATGGAAAGCAGTAAGATGCACAAAAAGTAAGTATGTTGCAATAGTAGTTCGAATGTTTTTTTTTCTCCCCCTTTACAGGTTATCTTTTTCTCCTTTATATAGGGAATTTCCTAATAAAACGTCTGCCCTTTTCGGTGATTGAGCATTAATGACTAATTATGACTCTAATGTAACGTTACAATGAATCAACCGTAACTGTTGCGTGAATGTTGTGTAATGTATGGATCTCTAATTTGAAGATCTCTAAATCTGCCCTTTATTCTACCCAAATACACTTTTGACCGTGTCTCTTCATTTTCTCAATCAGATTGAGACTTCCGTAGCTAGTTAACCCATGGGTGTGATTTGCCGTGCCTCTTTGTCTCATACCTCTTCATAGAGTCTCGTCCAGCTGTCGTGTCTTCATTGCTCCACGTATATTTTTGAGTCATCAAGATTTATTACACGTGTGAAGCTCTTTTTTACCAATACAGATAGTCCCCCCACTTACCATATATTTATCAATTAATATTTGGTAAGTGGATACTCATTTATGGCGGGAAATTTTACCGCCGCTTCACTCGAATCATTGCATCTTTTCCTGTACATAAGCGTCGCCTGTCACTTCCATTTAATGTTTATGCCACATGGCATTCTTGGGTTGGTTTTGCAATTGTTCAGCGTCTTTTAGGGCTTTCTTGCGGCTGCATCAGTCACGAAGTGACATCTTCAATTATGGTTTTCACATCATTGGTTTTTTTTTTTTTACGGTTGTCTTCGAGTATAAATACCCCTTTTTTCCTTTTCTTTCACGCAAAATTTCTAACTTTCAAACTTTATTTGTAAAGAACTTTTTTCTTTGCCGTTGTAGATATGTCTTCTTCAAACCAATCTAAGAGAGTCATAAACGTTGATGAATTGACACCCTCTAGACTGAGGAGTTTAGGCTCTACTCCTTCGAGAGGCTCTTCTTCTTCCCAGATTATTTCCCCTCCTTCTGCTAGGTCTTTAGTCTCTCCAAGATCTAGGGTTTCGGGTCTTTGTCCAGGGATAGAGAACATCATGAACCCCTACGCAAACCACGAGTTGATGAAATCATTCCTGCTGAGTTTACCTTCACTAGGGATAGTCAGGTTCTTTTAGATCAGTCGTTATCCCTTGATAGTGTTGATAGGTATCCCACTCTTATTACCGAAGGTTTGATTCCCCTTGTTCGCAGGGAATGTTCTTGGGAGTCTTATTTTCCCATTGTTATTCCGAATAGCAATCAAAGAATAACGTCTTACAAGACAAAACATTCTTTTGTTTACACTTACCCTTTTACTCTAGGGTTTAGACCTCCTATTGATCCAGTCATCATCGAATGTCACGTGTCTTAGATGTTTAGCTTCTTTAGCCTTGGTTCCTTTTACCTTTACTCACCTCATTCATCTTTATTCTCCTACCTTATTTCATTAAGGGGTTTTCACTCTGGCTGCTAGGAGCAAAAGAGTGTTGGTAACCCCTGATGATAATAAGGATAGAGGTTGGTACCTTCAGTACGTTGCTGTGCCCACTGCTGGTTTAGTGGGCGAGGAAAATCTTTCCTTCCCTGAGAAGTGGAATCGTGCACGTGAGTACATTTTAGCTCACATTTGTTATTTTTCTTCTCTTTGATTTAAGTGTTTTATTAACCTCTTGTGTGGCGGGTTATCGCGTGTCTTAGATGGTTAGCTTCTTTAGCCTTTACCTTTACTCACCTCATTCATCTTTATTCTCCTACCTTATTTCATCAAGGGGTTTTCACTCTGGATGCTAGGAGCAAAAGAGTGTTGGGAACCCCTGATGATGATAAGGATAGAGGTTGGTACCATCGGTACATTGCTGTGCCCACTACAGATTTAGTGGGTGAGGAAAATCTTCCCTTCCCTGAGAAGTGGAATCGCGCACGTGAGTACATTTTAGCTCACATTTGTTATTTTTCTTCTCTTTGCTTTAAGTGTTTTATTAACACCGTAGCTATTTTCTTCCTCTTTCAGAAATCATGGGTATTGTTGAGAATGTCTCCGGTATCCGTGATTGGGGAGAAAAGTTGTTGTCGGTTGCTCCATTGGAGGAAAGATCTTGGAAGTACTTCTTCGGGAAGTACGATTGGAAAGTGAAGACTCACGTTAAGTGAAACTTTTGTTTTCGCTTCTTTTCCTTACTCGAGCTTCTTTTTCTTCGTTTGTTTAACCTTTTTTCTTTTGACAGGGTTTTCTGCTCGGGGGATGTCTGCTGCATCCATTCCGAAGATGTATTTGGCTAAGGCCCAGGAGATTATTACTGGTTCCTCTTCTTCCAAGAACAAAGTTGGTGGGTCTAGGACTTTAGAAGAAGAAGAAGAAGAAGAAGAGGGCATTTTGGTGCACAGGTCACGTCGAATAAGAGTGGTCTCAGACGATGAGTCTACACCCGTGGCAGTGTCTTCCGTACCTAATGTCAGACCTTCTACCCCGAGGATTCTTCTTCTTCTCTTGCACATGATTCTGTGGATCATCTATTCCACGAAGGTTTTGGCCCTGCTGTTAATGAGGCGCCTCTGGCTGTTTTTGCTCCCTCCTTCAGAGAAATCTCTTCATCTGTTCTGGCTATTTCCTCTGCTCCTTTGTCCATTTCTGCTCCTGCTTCTGCCTTGCCCGTGGCTTTCTCAGCTCCTCAAGTTTCCGTGCCTGAGACTTCTTCAGCTCCAAAAATTTCATTGCCCGTGGCTCCTTCATCTCAGCCTGCTTCTGTGCCTCATGTTAGAGAAGTAGGGTCTTCCAGCAGGGATATGAGGCAAGTGCTAATTGAGGTTCCGGCTGATGGGAGCCTTTTTAAGAAATCCGTCCAACCCGAAGTGTGGCTGAAGCCTTTGATTGGCCCAACAGAGAGGACCAAGCTAGATAGTCACAGTTCTCTTACCTGGGCTAATGAGATTATGCATTCCTTGAAGGTAACATTCATATTTTGTATCTTATTCTTATACATGTAATTACCGCATCTAATTGATTGTGTTTTTGTAGATCAATATCATAGGCACAGAACTCATGAAGAGGATTTATAACACGGAGCAAGAGCTAAAGGAGTGGCATGCTGAAGCAGGGAATTGGAAGGGAAATATGAAAGCCTGAGGCTCGACATAGAAGCCTTAGAAGAAGAAAAGAGTACCTTGGAGTGACAGATGAGAGTTGTGGATGCGGAGTTGGCTGTGGAGAAGGCTACTTTTAACCAAGTGGGAAAAGACAAGAGCATTCTTGAGTCTTCGTTTGTTGAGCAGTTATCCCATGCCTCGGAAGAAGTTAGGATCTTGAAAGCCTTGCGAGAGAAGAAGGAGGAATACTCAGGCGAGCTTGTGCAGTCACTCACCCATACTCAGGAGAATCTTCGCGTTGCTTTAGAAAAAATCCAATCTCTGGAGGAGTCAATTGTACCTTTGAGGGATACCCATGAAGCTGCTGAAGTTGAGAAGGATGGGTTAAGAGCTGAGCTTCAAATATGGGAGAGAGATTATGAAATTCTCGAAGAGGTGGAAACTGTCGATGTTAGTTGGGCGTACATGAATTCTCGCCTCGATACATTGACGGAAATGAGTCGGGAGATTTTGACCTTAACACTGAAATTGTTAAAATCAAAGAAGCCATGGAAAAGGCTCAACAAGGTTTGAATATTTCCCCACCTGAAGGTGAGACTCCTGCTGGCCGAGCCTCTTCGTCCCAAGCTGCTCTTACTCCTTCTACTGATGAAGAAGTCAATCCCCCTCCTCAAGAAGATTAAGATGTTGATTCACCCCCTTTTTTTTTATCTTTGTCTCAATTGGTGGTTACCCCCAGTCCCATCGGGTGTAAATTTGGATCTCTTTAAAGTCCCCAAATGACAACTTAGGGGCACCTCAATGTATATATAAAAAAAATCTATACGGCTAAGTATAAGTTAATGCTTAGTTTTTACTTAGCCATTTTAATATATTAATGCAAGTATGACTTTTATTTTCCGTTGAGTTTTTGTTCTACTCTTTAAGTCTTTTGCATGCTTTATTTTTCGAGGTTTTAGTTTTACCTCTGAGTTTTGCATGTAGAATGCTTTAGATTACTCGCACCTTTTCGTAATAGTCACGGTGTCATATAAAATGTGTGCCTTTTTGTAGTAGGCATCATAATTTGTGAAAGAGGGCCCTTTCTGATCGTCACTTAATGAAGAAGACGTCTCAACTTCATAAAGGTGTAATAATGCAATAGAGTGATATGAATTTTTCACATGTTTAAGAATGTTTCTGAGGAAAGTTTTTTTTTTGTTTGGACTTTCACAACATTTTACATGTGTTTGATTATCGACTAAAACTCATGTTGCAACTATTTTCTTTTAAAATATTTGATATACACTTGTATTTCATAACTGTTTTCCGTATGTAGCAGTTTTTTCGAGTTAATATAAGAGAGCATGTTTTTCGTTCGTAACCGTTTTTATTCAAGTTGGGGTTTTCACCCGTAACTATTTTTGTTGACAACAGTTTTCAATAAGCATGAGGGAAATGCTCTTACATCCGTAACTGTTTTATTTGATAACAGTTTTTTGAACAAGTACAAGGATTTTGATCTTTCATCCGTAACGGTTTTATTTGATAACAGTTTTCTATATGAGTACAAAGATTTCGTAATTGTTTTTAGTTACAACAGTTTTGAATGAGTACAATGATGATGATCTTTTATCCATAACTATTTTGAAAAGTACAAAGATGCGCATTTCTTCCTCGTAGCTAACATTTTGCCTTTTAACCTGAACATGTTCGAAGGTTTTCTGGATTAGGCTTTGTGTTTGAGTATTTAGCTCTTTCGATTTTGCTCGTATCACTTGACTTGTTGGATAGATGGATCTTCCGGCTCAAGCTTTGAATTTTTGATAGTCTTTTTTGCTTCGTATTTGCCTTTCATACTGGATCCGTTTAATTTGCCAGCTTTCGAAGAATTCTATGATTTGCCAGCCTATGAATTATGGGCCATTATCACACACGATCTCCTTTGGTATCCCAAAGCGACATATTATGTTTCGCCATAAGAAACTTTTAACTTTCTTTTTTCGCACCTGTTTGAACGCTTCTGCCTCTACCCATTTTGTAAAATAGTCGGTTAGCACGAGCAAAAACCGTACCTGTCCTTTAGCTGTGGGAAGAGGTCCCAATATGTTCATCCCCCATTTCATGAATGGACATGGGGATATTACTGGATGTAATAATTCCGCTGGTCGATGCATGTTATTGGCAAACCTTTGGCACCTGTCGTATTTGGATGCGAAGTCCTCGGCCTCTTCTTCCATCTTAGGCCAATAATATCCAGCTCTGATTAAGGTTTTCACTAAGGATCTCGCCCATGAGTGATTTCCACAGTGTCCTTTGTGGACTTCTTTCATCACAAACTCTGTTTGGTTAGGTCCGAGGCATTTTTCTAGGGGCCCTCTGAACATTTTGCGATATAACAAGTTGCGAATGAGGCAGCACCATGCAGATTTGCGGCAAAGTGCTTGAGTTATTTTCTTGTCTTCAGGTACGGTGCCATTCTGTAAAAAAATTAGGATTTCATTTCTCCCATCCCAGGTTAAATTTTTGAAAAGTTACCTCATTTTTATCCCGGTCGATCGCTGAATGGAATAGATGAACGACAATTGCATTGTTCTTGTATGTTACTTCTGTGACTGCTGCGAGGTTAGCTAATGCATCTGCTTCTGCATTTTCCTTTCTAGGTATTTGTATTACCTTCCATGTTTTGAATTGTCTCACGATCTCTCGTGCCTTTTCCAGATATTATAGCATCCGAGCTCTCAAGCGATGTAAGTCCCCTGCATCTGATTTACTACCAGTTGGGAATCGCTTTTGATCACGATTTGCTCGATTGAAAGCTCTCGTGCAAGTTCTAATCCTGCAATAACAACTTCGTACTCTGCTTCGTTATTAGTTGTATGATAACATTTGATAGCCTGCCGTGTCTTTTCATCCGTGGGTGATATTAAGGCTATGCCTAAGTCGGCACCTTTTATATTGGAAGAACCATCGGTAAATAGGGTCCATAGACCCG
>MDKI01190208.1:0-22487 GCA_005239505.1 Nicotiana paniculata
TACAAGTGGATGACCAGCTGAACGATGAAATGTTTTAATACCATCAACAAATGCCATGCATATATATCCGTACTTGAACCTTCGATCAGTCGGATTCGTCGTTCACCTTCTCAAACCGACGAAGCCTACTCGACCTTCGTATTCCCTGCCTCCATACCTGAATGAAGGAAAGTAATAGCTAGAAAAAGAGGCTATTCCATCGTTGGCATAAGATGAACCGAGACTTCCTTTTTTCGGTATACTGCTCCGCTCGCAGAGCGAATGAACATAAGTCAAACCGAATATGAGGAGGAAAATAAGATCGTTGTCCGATATTTATCGTCGAATCCCCAATGTATCACGACTTCTATCATGACCAAAGGAAAGTTATTTCTCGAACACAGAAACATGCGTCCATTGTTAATCTAAAAAACAAAAGAAAATACATTCATTCTAGGAAACAAACAAATAAAACTGTTTTCATCTTTTTCTCCACCAAATAACTAAATGGCTTTCTTCTTAATTCCTTCATATTTCAGTGGTATACAGATATTGCTCATACCACCGGAGCAACAAATGACTTTTGAGTTGCAACCCAAAAACAAAAGAGGAAGCAAGAGGAGAAGATGAAGGAGAAGTAAAAATTGACAACCATTGTGACTTCTCTGGATGACAGAAAATTAAAAATAAAACAAATAATCTTCTGTTAACACAAAGCATGGTTACCAAAATTCCAATCCAACTCTTACAATTCTGGAAAAAATTCAACAAAATCTAGGTATACAACTGATCTCGACAGGACACTAAGTTCTTCTTGTGTGGTAATCTCTTGTTTATCTATCCGATGTGTTTCTATCTTGAAAAGTATGAGCTTTCTTTCTATAAATAGACAAAACTTCTTCAAACTACGCCCAGGAATTCCATTTTATATTAGGAAAGCCAGAATTCACTAAACAGTTAACTTTACCCCAATTTTTCTAATTCACCTACATTTAACTACAAACTCTAAACCTAATTTGTTTATGGACACTGGCTTTGAGAGAGATCAACCTCCTTCATCTAACACAATTATTGATATTGCAAAAGTGCATTAATCATCTACTCCAATAATTAAGGCACCACAATTGCCTAAACTCTAAAATAAGGTGAATCTACCTCTTAATAACATTGAATCAACCACTGAACAATAACTACATGACCATTGACACAAACACATCCTTCTTATTATCACAACGAGTGAATAGAATCAAGTAGTTTTATGTCTTGACAAAATCTAAGGTGTCAATAGTAGTACACATAAAATACTGCATAAGTTGATTCCTATGCAAACTAATTTCATAAAGAGCATAAAAGTCGCGGCAAATTGACAAACTAAGCTGTTTAATCAATATTCTCACACATGACAAGAGCAACATACCCCAATCAACTGTGCATTCCTCACTTGTCGCGCTAGCTTGATTAGCTTGACACTCGATACCTAATCAAAATTAGCATAATTAAACTAAGATCGAATATTAAGAGGATAAAATATTTAATGAATGGTATCATATCAGAGAAAAAGAAACACCGGCTTCAACAACGTAGAAAAGAGAGCCAAAACTCACACAGATCCATGATGTGATTCCTACAGATTGCACAATTATCTACCACAATATCTGCAACAAAAGTCACAAGATTGATTATTGAACGTAAGAATGTAAAAAATTAAAATAAATTAGATAGATCAGCTCCATGTAATTCATGAAAATGTGCATGTGAATAAATTAAATACACACACAAACACGAAAAAATACACAAATGGAAGTACAGAACTGCTATTACATTTATAATATCTTTTCAATATGAACCCCAGAAACATAAGATGTAACAATATACAAGGATCTTTCTTAATATATAAGGTAACAAAGTGTTACAAAGAAAACAATACATTCAAAACAAACATATATATAGGACAAGTAGTTTGTAAATAAAACATCTATAATCAAACGATCTCCTTAAATCGTTACAAACAACTTAAATTGCTGTAAGCACCTTCCACTTAACGCTGCTTTCTAGTCTTCGATCCACGCATAACAAGTACAAACGTGCGTGTACACAACAACGTTACCATAAATACTTAACTGACTTTAGATTTTTCCAGAAACAGCCATCTGTAATCTCATGTAAATCAACATACACAGAGCTGATGTTGCAAAAACATCAATAACACAAGCATCCATGAACATTCAATTTTTCAGCAAGGATCGATCTGCACCTTCACCTCGAAAAACAATTATATAAAACAACTACGCCTCAGTCTCAAACGAACTTAGGCCGGCAGTATGAATCCTCAGTTACCATGTTACTCCATATAAACTCATCGCTTTCCATTATAATCCAAAATAACAACAACAACAACAACAACAATAATAATAATAATAATAACAACAACAACTAGAAGTTCATTATATTTTCTACTGAGTATAAATTTTTGAAAGGCCAAACAACTCCTAGAAAAGCATAAAACTCGAAAAAATATATAGAGTCAAACCTCTCTATAACAACCTCGTCTGTTTCGATATTTTTTGGCTTTTATATTAAATGGTTGTTATACACCTATAATAGCATTTGACGCAAAATATATTTTTGCTGTTATAGACAAAAATTATCCAATTTTTTTAATGTTGCATAAAAACGATAAGAAAATTATTCCAATTTAAAATCTCAAAAGATATGCATATTTTACTAATTAAATATTAAGAAAATTACATTATTAATAAATTTATAACTAAATGTACAAAGAGCTAATTCTAAGGTTACACATTTTAAAGCTACTATGAAATAATTCTTTAAAGATTGATGAAAAAACTTTGTAATTGTAGCTTATTTTGTAGATTATATTCTCTTACTAGCGATAAAACACTTGAATTGGCAAAAATTTATGTCCAAACTTTTAGCAAAAGGATATCTGATAGCTTACCCTTGAAGGCAATCTAAGTACATAACAATTGAATCTTCTATATAAATATTTTTTTGCATTTGTCCAATGAAAAACATATCATGCGTAGATCTTTATATCTTATGTATTATGCAAGATAGAAACTTTGTTCAATGAAAAAGATTATGTGCATATTTTTAGAGCTACTATTAGTAATCTTAGAGATTCTGTATGATTATTATAGAGGAGTAGTTTTACAAGAACGTTCTGCTATAAATATGGATGTCGATGTTATAAGTGTAAAGTTGTTATAGAGAGGTAAAATAGACTTAAAAAATCAGTTCCGACGAAAACTTGGCTTTTAATAAATGATTGCTATATATGGATTTGTTATAGAGAGGTATGATTGTATTTAAACCATTCACGTGGAAAAGCAAGTGCAACGGTGCTTCGCAATCACTACTTTATAATATTGATATATCACCGAGTTATGGTACACTGGTGGGATTATACTGGATATGTTATTGTTGTTGTTGTTGTTATGGTACTTAAAATTAGCAATAAATCGTTAAATCTTCCACCAGCACAATGTTTAACCCAAAAATCGTTTTTGAAGTTAAAACAACTAAATAATTCGAATTTTTAATAACCGATTTAATTCACTTTTTCAAGTATAATCAATACGAAAAAAGAAACAAATGATAACAAGAAATTAGAAATCTTATTGATGATTGTAGTATATCTTCTGTATGAAAGTAATAAATCTTCTAATATAGAGAATTGTTAATTGATAGTTGTCACGGACCAAAAACTAATTTAGTCGTGATGGCGCCTATCGAGGAACTAGGCAAGCCTACACTCTTAACCAATTCGCTTTCTATCATAAAAATATTTAAATATTTACCTTTTTCCATTAGAGAGACCGAAATAAAAGATAAAAATAAAATTCAAAATACTATAAAAAGAGAGAAATCCCAAAATCTGGTGTCACTAAGTCATGAGACATGCTACAACTGTGCCAAAATACATCAAGACAAACAATTGTCTGAGAAATAACTAACAAAATACACAAGGAAGATAGGGAAGGAGAAAGACGGGTCTACGATCGCCAAGTAGCTACCTCGCTCTCTCCGAAGATGAACCGCAACAAAGATCAGCTGGCACTACCGTGACCTGAGATACCTGAATCTGCACACAAGGTGCAGAGGGTAACGTGGGTACACCAACTCAGTAAGTAACAAGCCCAAACTGTAGGCTGAGAGGTAGTGACAGACTAAACCTCCACATTTATGACATGTACAAAAATTTAGGCATGCTTTCAGCTAACTAGACAGCTCAAAGTGATAAGAGGAATACAGTTCCAAACAGTTTAATATATATAACTCAACGTATTCCACATGCCAATGCATCAACAATATGAAATGCACAATGTGTTCCCACTCTCAAATACTCGTCCACTCAGTACTGTATATTGCTCGCATGGCCCAGGGAAGATCCATCCAAGAATACATACACATAAGACAGAAGTCACTGAGTACTGAGGAAGGCCGATCCATCCCTATGGAGAAGATCCATCTCCAGATAATGATACACCTCACAACCACTCAGTACTGTATATGTCTCAACGGCCCGAGGAAGATCCATCCCAGAATACGTATACACATCATTGACATCAGTAGCTTAGTACCGAGGAAAATAGGCCAATCCATCCTCATGGAGAAGATCCATCTCCAAATATAAACACTTCGGACAAGATCCATGTCCAGGGAAGATTCATCCCTCAAATATCACTGCGCTCACTGGGGGTGTGTTACAGACTCCGGAGGGGCTCCTACAGTCCAAGAGCTAACATAAGCCAGATCCAGGCATAATCAATATAACATGCTGCAGCGTGCAGCCCGATCCCATATATGTCACTCAATTTCAAGCTATCAGTCTCACTCAGTCATCACTCTCCAGTCTCGCTCACATGGGCTCACAATACATGAACTGGCCCGAATCAATGATATAATGTGCAAAACAACAATTACCGAGACTGAGACATGATATGATATGCAATGACATGACTGAGTATATAATATCAATGAAACACATGAGATGACAGCAATAAACGACCATTCAGGTCTCAACAACATCGACGTGAAGCCTTAACATAATATTTAGCATGATTTCTAGCAATGTTTGCATTAAGACGACCACTCGGGTCTCCACAATATCGGCGTGAAGCCTTAATATAGTATTTAGCATGATTTCTGGCATGTTCACATCAGTCACATTGACAAAAGCACAAATATCAACAAGAGAGAACCAATAACGGTGCCATGGGATTAACCAGGTCACAAGTCTCACGGTGCACGCCCGCACGCCCGTCATTTGGCATGTGCGTCACCCAATTCAAATCACATAACACGTAGTTCGGAGTTTCGAACCCTCAGAACCAAGTTTGGAAGCGTTACTTACCTCAATCAAGCCAAAACTCTACTCCGTGATGCCCTTGCCGCTCGGCTCGGCCTCAAATCGCCCTGAATCTAATCAAGATCAGTATTATATCATTAATATATGCTAAAGGAACGAAGGCCACATCAAAATTACCAATTTTCATCACAAATCCCGAAATTGGCCAAACCCGACCCCCGGGCCCACGTCTCGAAATTCGACAAAAATTACAAAAACTGAAATCCTTATTCACTCACGAGTCTATTCATACCAAATTCATCAAAATCCGACCTCATATGACCCCTCAAATCCCAAGTCAAACCTTCAAATTTCCAAGCCCTAACCACTCAATTTTTACCATTAAATCCCAAAATTTCATGCTTAATTAACTGAAAATCACCATAGAATCGACTACTAGGCTCAAAAACGTTACCTCAATGTGTTTCCCCTTGAACCCCTCTTCAAAATCCCTCAAAAAGCTCCAAACCCGTCTTCAAAAATGGTGGAAATAAAAAAATTCGCGAAGGCTGGAATTTATATGCTCTGCCCAAGGGTTCCGCACCTGCGGTCCCAGGTGCGCATCTGCGAATTCCACTTATCTCCCAGCTTCTGCACCTGCACCCCAGGCCTCGCACCTGCGGGCCCGCAGGTGCGATCAAACACTCCGCTCCTGCGACCATCTCCGCATCTGCGGTCACTTCCCGCTCCTGCGACCATCGCACCTGTGCTCCCCAATCCGCAGGTACGGACACACCAGAAGCAGCATCTTCAGCTGCCAAAACCAACTTCCAACTCCTCCGATAACCATCCGATACCATCCCGAGCCCGTCGGGGCCTCAACCAAAAATACCAACAAGTCACCTAACATTACCCGAACTTAGTCGAACCCTCGGAACACTCAAAATAACATCAAAACACCGAATTAACCCGAAATTCAAGCCTAAGGATTTCTAAACTTTTGAAATTCGCCAACGATGCCGAAACCAACCAAACCACGGCCGAATGACCTAAAATTTTGCGCGCACATCGCAAACAACACTACAAATCTGATCCAACTTCCGAAATTTCATTCCGACTCCGATATCAAAATTTTCACTACCGACCGAAAATCGCCAAAAATCCAATTTCGCCAATTCAAGCCTAATTCTTAATATTTAACTAATTAATATTGCATATGAATTGTAGATGTAGATTAAAGTGAAGATGTTAAGACAACCTTGTCATAAGCGGATTCAAATATGTTTGACGAAGATGATGTGTTGGATATCCCATAAGCGTCATGGACGTTCTCTTGAATAGTTTGTTTTGAGTTTTGACTTTTAGTGAATGAAATATAGTCTTGTCTTTTACTTTTTTAGCGTTTATTGTAATATTGGAACAATATAAAAAGTTATTAAGTTTTGCGAAATTTTTTCAATAAGATATTTTTTAACTTTTAAATATTTTATTTTTTTTAGGTTAAAACTTAAAGAAAAAATCTAAACTAATATTTTTAAAAATGACGGGCCGGCCCGTGGGGCCCGCGAACCATGTAGAGCTGGGGTGGGCTGAATAAGGCCTATCAAAATGGTGAGCTAGCCCAACCCGTAAATTGCTAAAGCCCACGTGGGCTGAGCTAACCCGACCCGAACCATATTGACAACTCTAGTATTTATGGTTATTTTTATTTTACTAACAGTTCATGTTAAATATAGTTTCTTACAATCTTACAACAACTCAGTGGAATTTCACGAGTGGGGTCTGAGGAGGGTAATGTGTTCGCATACCTTACTCGTACATTGGGGAGATAGAGATGTTGTTTCCGAAAGACTCTTGGCTCGAGAGGAAGACTAGGAACAAGTAAATAACAACAATAAGGTCAGAAAAATGATACCAACGAACCGGGAAAAAAGCAAATGGAAGAAAGAAATAACAATATCAAAAGCAGTAGCAAGAAGCAGTAACACGATAGAGTATTAGAAAAACGAAGCGGAAGATAGTACTAAAAAAGAAACCCTAATACTAACACTCTAAGAGTCGAAGACAATGTACTAGTAAGCTAGCCTTAAAAACATGGAACATATCAGAAAAACACGCTACGACTTATTACCATTCTACCCTAATCTTCGACCTCCATATCCTCCTGTCAAGGGTCATATCCTCGATAAGCTAAAGTCAGTCCTCCATAAGCTGAAGTCGCGCCATGTCCTGTCTGATCATCTCTCCTTAATACTTTTTATACCCCCTCTACCTCTTCTCCTACCTGCCAGAGCCAGCCGTTCACACATCCTCATTGGGGCATCGGGGCTTCGCCTTTTCACATGCTCGAACTATCTAAGCCTCGCTTCACACATCTTATCTTCCACATGAGTCACACACGCTTTCTCCCAAATATCCTCATTCCTAATCTTATCCAACCCTAGTGTGCCGTGTTAAATATGGTTTGACTAATTTTAATAGAGACTAAAAGTACTCAGTTTTTACAAATTTTAAAAATCTCATAATTATATTTAAGGAGCTATTGTAAACTAATGGACCTTTTCTGTCATTTTCTCAATTTTAATTTTAAAGGAATGAATTTGTTCATAAATTTTATCTACATTTTGGCAATTTCCCAAAAATTCAAATCCCAAAACAACCCCAAATGCCACTATTATATTTTTTAAAAATTGTCCCAAATTTTTATATTTTATAAAAGAGCCCGCCATTTATTATTTTATAACAATAATGCTTCGTCTTCTCGGTCATACGATAGTGTATTATGTAGTTTATTATAAAAATAATAATTTTGTACCAAATTTATATATATTCAGTACTATGATTTACGATAATATAATAAATGTTATTGATAAAGATATTGTTGGATATTTGTGATAATTTTTAAAAAAAAAGTGAAGTATATTTTGAAAAGTTATGTAAAACGCATTTTCATCAAACGCTAGGGAAGAATCTGAATTAGATATGAAGGAAGCGAAGTAAAACGGTTTTAAACTGGAAATATTGGAAAGGAAAGAAGATTTAGAAGAAGATGTCAACGGAAATACAGTCTTCTTTAATCTCTGAATCGCCAGACGAAAATAATCTGTAAGAGCTAAATCCTCCAATCTATTCGCACCATTCATATAATTCCGAAATTCGTAATTATTTGAATACTGTCGTTGTATATATTTATACTGATTGAAATCGTCAGATTTCTACTGTCTTCATTTTATAATATAGAATAGAAGGGTTCTTTTTAATTACCTACTAAGGGAAATAATTTTTAAGCTCACATTTTCCTAGCTAAGAAGCTGAAAATTCAGTAAATACTTGTACTACCATTTTTTTTTCTTCCATATTCGTTGTTACGTAATTAGGGATTCGAACTTAGTTAAATACAGTTGGAATCACGGGGAATTGTGCTTCGGTTGAGCAAACGTTAAATTTGGAAAGTCAAAGGGTGTTGTTAGGATTTTGTAAGGACCTCAGTGACCGAGGGATGTGGGGGATGAATACTCCACCCTTAACAAGAGGTCAAATGGAATGGAGAAATGATCCTCTTTTAATGGGTCCTTTTTTTTTTTTGTGTGTGGGGGGTGGTGGTGGTGGTGGTGGTGGTGGTGGGGCTCCGGATTAGTTGAGCCAGTGGATGCCGGACACCGAATGGTTAAACCAGAAAAAATGTAGTCTACAAGGGTCCCAAAGGATTTCCTAGTAGTTGAAGAGCTAGAGTGACAACCTTGGGAAACAAGGTTGGAATCCTAGCAAATGTGACACTAGGTGAATTTCTCAAATCTACTTAAGCCTCGATGAAAGGAGCTACTCAATACTTGTGTTGATGGGGTTAGTTTCTACCTAGTTGATTAATCAAGGGTGTGTGTGCATGTTTATTGAACATAGCCGTTATAAAGAATGTTTGTTTGCGAGATTGCTATTGTAATTCTTGGACAAAGTTACAATAATATTAACTTATTAATTGATTTCTTCCCATCCGCCCTAGCCTTGGTGGGTAGAGTTATCTGGTACCGTGCTGGTGGGAAGTAGCAGTTATCCGGTGGAATAGTCGAGGTGCGCAAGTTGGGTGGAAAATCACTGTTATATGATCAAACTTTTTTGTGTTTTTCTTTTGTTTATGAGCTTCAGTCTTTATGTGAGCTTCACAAAGAACAAGTTCTGAGAAAAGGAGGAGGGTTACAATAAAATGACGGTTATGTTACAACAGTGTAACTATGTTGAATCCTCCGATACTAAATTCGTCGGGGTGTAGCGAATTAGGCATGTGCAACAGTCTTGGGATGAAAACAGAGTGAATAAAACATAATGGATACAGGGGATTCACATAATCCATCCCAATTAGTTTGGGTTTAAGGTATAGTTGATTGAATTTCTTCTATGAGCTCCTACCAAAAATTGATTGAGTTTCTTATAGTTCTCTAACTGACTTTACTCTCGCGATCTTTAGAGTCAGCACCTTAACTGTAAGTTAGAAGGCTGTAATCTGTGAGAGTATCTCTAAAGGCTGGAAAGATTTAAAGAATGGAGGGAGAACTTAGGATGATATACATGTAGTCTCTGGGGAATCATATGACTATTCAAGTTAAATGCTGAGACTGAACAATAAGTTATTCCTGTTTTGACCTAATACTTCAGCTTCTCTTGCTAATAACTGATTGTGCTGCTTGTTCAACTGTAGGTTTGTGGACGTACTGCATGAAGCACCTCTATCCGGTCATAGGAAGCCTACGAGCCTTATTGGGAGTAGTTTCTACTGTTTCTTATTGGCAAGTATTAGTTCATGAATTCTTTGTGGCTTGACAAATATGCAAATTTAGCCACCTTCTAGGTGAACTAATTATGATGATTTCTAGTCAGGCTTTGCTATTTTGGCAGTAGGAGCTACATGGATATTTCACCCTATAGAAGGATTAGTGTTCCCACTTCTTTGCAGTTGTAATGTTGCCCTCCTTGTTGTCACAGGTTCGATATGAAGTCAAATTCTCTGGCTTCTTTCCTTTGCTTTCAGCAAATCATAAGTTTTAAATCTGCTGCGCTTCATTATATTGTTCCAGCAGCTGACTTCCCTCTATAGTTCTATGCCTTAAACATAAGTGTTTGATATCCGTAGGCATTTTTCAGCAATATCTGGTCTATCAAGTTAAGAAAATACGGTTACAGGTCAGTATTTCTATTATATTTCTGATAAAAATATGTGCTGACCCCAACTAGCTTGGGATTGAGGTTTTGTTGTTGGACTGGTCAACGTCAACAACAACATACCAAGTATTATCCCACATCGTGGGGTCATTAATATAGCCTGAGATGAAAGTTATTAAAAAGGTTAAAAACAACGCTGGAAGGGCAATGAATTATATCAAACTTCCCCAGCTATAAATGATTATATTACCTCATTGGATTGGACATAACTTTCATCCACACCTCTCCCTTCTCCTCTCCCTCTCTTCTGACATGTGCACAAAAGAAAACATGGAATAATAATTATCTCTTTATATAGATCTTGGCAAAAATCATCTAGTTGTGAGGTCTTCTGCATATTAAATGCTGTTATGGTGCCAAAACATTCATATTATTCAAGTGGCTTTCATAGTCTGGTCTAAGCTAGTTCGCACTCCATGGAGTTTGCAAAGTGGTGGGTACCAGTAAGTTGGAGAAACAGATCAGTATAGTAGAAGAACGTGATATACAAACTGTATGGGACTAAAGGTTTCGCGAATGAGGTAGTGCATTGTAGAAGTACCTAGATCTTGAGAATGGATCAAGGAAATCATGAAATGTGCTTCTTAACCCGTTAGTTGCTTCGCAGATTTCCAGGCTTTGGTTTATTTTTTTCTCTCGTATCTATCCTGGGGGTACAAGAAAGGGAAAGTCAGTTAACCAAGTTGGCAACTTCTCTGCACTACAACTCAGATACAAATTCTCAGGGTTCCAGTTGTCTTTCTTTTGGTGAATGAGAGACTTCTGATGGCATTACTTGGATGGGAATTACATTTTACTGCAATATTCAGTTATCAAGATTGATATTTTTCATCTTCATTGTAGTGTTCTTATTATCAAAATCATAAGACAAGCGATGATTTCTGAAGTTTGTAGTAATCTGAACTTTAAATTTTGTAGGGGTACTATATTTTCAGCCAGAAACTGAAGCATATTATTCGCCTACCATTTGCTACAATCGCGTATGGTACGCATTACCTGGTCCTCTAGTTTATGCGTCAGTCTCTTCTTTATACTCTTTTTTCTTGACTAGTGATAATCATCGCCAGTGCAAATCTGTGGTCAAACCAAATCTTGCTATAGTATCCAACTGTAAATTTCACATTCTGACTAATCTGCTATAGGTGAATTGCATCTCTGTTATTTTCTTGCAGAACTACAATTATTTTCTATGTATGATATTGTTTAATTTGCATATGGGGATCCGATTCTTGATTTCAATTATGCAAATTTGGATTCTTCTCAACCCTCCACTACACTATCAGAAAAGGGAAAAAGAGAGGCTGAGTAAATATGAGTGAGAAGTAATACAAACTTTGAGCTTAAAAGATAATTTTCATGATCACAAGATCTGTCCATGAAAAGCTATTAAATTTCTTTTTCTTTTTAAGAAAAGCTTTACTGCTCTAATTTCGTGTCAGGTTCTTCTGTTATCTGACACTTACAGGAACTACTAGTTTAATTCCTAAGTTGCTTTCATGATTGTTCAAAAGATTTCAGATCATTTTTCTTCTGTTGGTTTTTAAATGGATATCCATTTGAAACACTTCAATACAGGAACCTCAGCGATGCTGCTTGTCATGGTTTGGGATCCACGTATTAGCATCCTCTCTATATCAACACTACTCAGGTTTACATTCCAAGAAACTGGCTGCATCTATTTTTTCAGTTATATGCGGCTCCTTGCATAAAGAGATGTTCATTCAATAGCTTTCAGTATTGAAATGGCCCCTGACGGCCTGACGACTTTTTCCTTCTTATTGTGATAATTTCTCTGATGTATACTGCTGGTATGAATTATTCCTTTACGAAGGAGTGCTATGATAGAGTTACGTTGTATGAAAATATAAGAGCTAAATCTAAGTTGTGCTAGACTAGCACCAACTTAGTGCTAGACTTTGTTATCTCACAAAGAAAAAAACTTAGTTATGGGGTAGCATATTAAGTCAGATAGTTGGTTTTGGGGATAGATTTTATAGAAATCTTTAGGATTTCACGTTTTGGATAACTAGAGCATTTTGAAATACGGAACTGCGATGGGGAATAATAACTTTATTACCATCCATAGACAAGTTATAGACGAGGAAAGTGAGACTCTCAAGGAGCTTTAAGTATTGTCTGCTATGTTCCAAAATGAAAAAGGTAAAGGAACTGATTTTCCCTATTTCTTATTTTATTTGCTTTGTTTTGAAATAAGAAGAAACATTTTAACTAACAACCTGAAGATATTTTCAGTTAAAATATTTTCCAGAAAACTCTCACAGATATAGAGTATAATGAGGCAGATGGTAAAATCTAAGCTGCTTCCGTTTTCGCTCTAGTTTAGAGAAATCCGCTTAAAATGACTGAAAGCAAATGAATGTGAATTTGTAATTGAAAGATATTCGATTTCGATATTTTTCCGGACTCGCACAGATGACGTGTAATGAGGCAGAGAGTAACACCTAAGCTGCTGCCATTGTCGCTTTGGTTTAGAGAGATCCAGTTCAAGGACAAAAAACAGTGAAGGTGGTTTTGATATATCGATAGTGAAAAAAAATAGGACCAAAATTGTCATTTTTTTGGGGGTGGGATTTTATATGCATTTGTATTTGGGCATTGAATGTACTTCATGGATATGGCCTATCAACTTCTAGTTCCCTAAGAACAATTCATCTAAAATCATCATTCACGGGTGGCAGAAGTCGGAACAAAGAACTTGAAGGTTTCACTGGCTCAGGTCCGATCCGAGGGCCGCTTCCAGGCTTTTAATTTTTGTTAGGACTTCATGGATATATATTTGGTTGCTTTCATGCAGAGTTGGAGGTTGCATGAGCTATAGCAGTGGTACTGAAGTTTATATGTTTATTCTTTGTACTGTTTTCTATAGCTTTATTGCTTCATTTTTCAGGATCATCATGCTGACTGAAGTAGTATGTGCTGGTTCTTTCATGACAGTCTATATTGGTGAGTAAATTCCTCTAATGGATGCCTTTAACAAGAGTCGATTTCTTCGGTAAAATTTTATCGTTTTCAAATCCCTTGACTGTCTAGAAAAGACTCCTGCAGAATTGCATGAAAGGGAGATGATAGCTAAAAGTTAATCTTCTTCATATATGAGAACTGAAAATTGTTTTCTGGCTTTGAAATCACCTATTAGAAATTCCGACCTGTTCTATATTGTCAGGATGTATTAGATGAGAAATAAAGTCAATTAAACCTTCTACTGTCTGCAGGTTGTGTTCATCAGTATAATTCATTAGATTCCCAGCCTGATGTTTTAAAGTCACTTTATTCTCCACTTCAACCATCAAGTTCTCTGGAAGGTTTGAGGTACCTCACATGTTTACATTTTGATTATGGAGAAACATTTTGTCCATTAATTTGGTCACTGTTACTTTACCCTAAATTTGTATCAGATTATGGAGGGCTCTTTCATGATTCTATTAAACAAGGTGACATGCATGTGTTTCTGTTTCTTCAAGCATTTGTAGCCACTTTTATGAAAAGCTAAAACTAACTTCACCACGCTTCTCTTTGAGTCTGTGATTAGATAAAAAATACGCTCTACTCTACTTGACTAGGAGACAAATAGTGCAATGTGTTTGGCTAGTCAAATTACTCTTTCACTCCTTGTATAGATAACTCTAAAAAGCTTTATTAGGTCTTGTTGATTGCATTAGAGAGGTGTCTAAACTACTGGCTGGAATCTGGGAAAATGGGAAGTTTTGTTGAAACAATGTAATATCGAAGCTAAAGAAATATAATGAGGTGCTTATTTTATGTCAAGTGTAAATATGGATGATGGGAAACGTTGCATTACAAAAAAAAGAAGAAAGAAGGTAAAATGAATTGGGATGACCAAAAATGAGTTGGGTCAAACAAATTGGGATTGGCAAAATTGTCATCTTTGTTTGAGTTCATGAATGTTGAGATATAGTTAGTACTGATAAGTGCTTTTGCGACATGATATCTATTTTGATTTCTGATATGGTCAAGCATTTGGTAATTGGAGAAGTGGGATGCCTTTGGAGGAATAACTGAGGCTAAAATAATAAATCTCAAATATCTTTTTATGTGTGTTTTCAGACCGATCATTTTGTATTTGTACTTTTATCATGTCAATGTGACACTATCTTTATGGTCCTTGGACTGGGGACTTCTATGAAGAGATGGAAGAAAGAGCTTGACAGTTGCTTCGCTGCTTGTTCTTGATGATACAAATGATAATTTTGCTAAGAGCCTTTTGTTCTACAGGTACCAGGATGGTGGTCGACTATCAGATCAGCAGATGGCATTATTGCAATATCAGCAAGAAAATATACACTTTTTGAGTGAGGAGGTATGTGGTTATGAAAAACCTATGTTGCTGGCAACGCGCTTCCCAAGCTTTTTGGTGGTTGGGGAGGGAGTAGAAACTGGACTTTGGGCTGGTCCAATTTTCTAGTTGGTGAATCAGGCAGTTAAATAGCCCATAGAAGATATTTCTTACTATAAGTTAAGAATCTCCTGTTTTTTCTTGGAAAGGGAAGTGCTGTAGACATTTATAGGTATTGTCTCTTCAGCACGTATATATCCCTTATGACCAAATGGATTTTAATCCTGATTGTTCCTTCTGGAACTTTTTCTTTCTTTTCTCTGAGTTAATTTAATCCTTTTTCTTCTAGATTCTTAGACTGCAAGAAACCTTAAGCAAATACGAAAGATCTAATGATGGGAGTGCACCTCAGGTATGTTTGTCCTTGTCAAATTGTGTTGCTGTTTCTGTATTATCTAGAAAAGAAATAGAATTACTTGTTGGCTGCATGTCGAGTTAACTATATTTAAGCTATAAGAATAAATTGAGGGGAAAAAAGAACTTGAAAACATGAACTTATAAGATCTCAGTTGAAGTACTGTCCTTTTAAGATATCATCCAGCTTTTTTGTCCTATTAGTCGGGCATCCAAAAGGTTGGCCCTGATTCTATTATTTTGATCGCTCATTCAAATGACTTTTGACTAACTGAGCAAGTAGTATTTGTTAGCAACTGAAAAGGAAAAAAATTTCCAAAAGTAGATGGTGAGAACAATATTGCATACACCAGCACTTTCATCTTTTATGATTCTCTCAAGGATTTTTCTTTCCGAAAGCAAAATTAATTATTTGGATATTATGGACTGCTGATAATGGAATCAGCCATGTTGATTAGTCATTAATCACTTGGATTTGGTACTAAGATTTCAAAATGATGATGTTGACGAGTCTTCTTGGTTCTGCCAGGTTGATCTTGCTCACTTATTGGCGACTCGAGATCAAGAGTTACGCACACTTAAAGCTGAGGTATTATGTAGCTTGTGGTCTTTTTGTCCTTTTTTTATTTCCAGCTGACCTATGGTTCTGACTAGCATACGTGCAATTGTATGACTGTTTTGTGGCTTCTTTTTGAGTGAGATTTTCCTCTCTCATTCCCTTATTGTTTTCTGGTGGAAGTCGTTGGTATTAAGATTGTAATTTCTTTTCTCACAAGAGTCTTGCTTTCAAACTGGAAATTTAGCTCTTCTTGTTTTATCCCTTTCTCTCTTCTTCTAAATACTTGTGTGTTTCAGATGAATCAATTGCAATCTGAGCTGAGGCTTGCTCGATCTATAATAGAGGAGAAGGATGCTGAGATTCAACGTATTCGCCATGCAAATAATCAGGTGTGTTTTAAAATGCTTTAAAAGTCAAGTAGCATTTTTGGGTTATGAAAACAAGTAAGATATTTGGTGTAATTACAGCTGGGTTTAATTTTCTTCTAGGGACGGTCGCCTGTGTTGATTCTGTCTTGCTTGCATATTTTGTACTTTTCATTAAGCAATTGGGACTTATTTGCTATTAAGAATAAACTTATTATCAAATAGCATTTTAGTATTAGCTTTTGATGTAATCATTATTGGCCTAATAAAATTGGACCCTTTTGAAAGAAATTAGCTCATTGATCAGACTGATTTCTTGGGTCTCTTTGTTTACGGTGTTAATTAATTTATTGGTTACTAATGGTCGTAGTTAGTAATATCTAATTTGTAAAATGTGCATTCCAATTACATAAAGCTTAAATCTTGACTGCTATTTTCTCGTTCAAGCTAACCCTAATAGTTATCCCAAATATACCATTTAATTTTAGTTGTATGACTCACTTATATTTAGGATAATTGAAAGTTCCTGTTTCTGACAAAGAAATATTATGTTATGCATCTAATTTTTATACGGTGTGGTTTCCCTTGTTTCACCTAAATTTGAGGAGCTCAAATTTTTTATTTTGATGGATTGTCTTCCTTTATTGTTCATTTCTTCAAGTAAACGAGAAAATGTCTTTGCCACCTTGGGACACGATTAGATGTAAGTATTATTTTATTTGTGTGACAATCTGTCTGGAAAATGAATCTCCTGAAAATGTCAAGATAGTTTGGCTTCGGCCATCTAATATACATTCTCAATCTCTAGAATTCGGATGTCCAACATAAACAGCAAAGTCACATCAACTGTGATATCTAGTGAAAGGCGAAATAATGATACTCCAAACACACATCATCCATTTATATGTCCATCTCAACATGTAGTTCTTACATTTACATTATTGCTATGTCGAGTCAATTCAACTCTTTCTGAGATTCTGCGATTGATAATTAAATTATTTCTCATCCCACTTTTTCATTGAGGGAGGTAATTGTTTATCCTCTCACTCCTGGGAGTAGATGCTTCTCTGGGATAGGAAATAAGTTTACCAGTTTGCTTCTTTAACACTATTAGATGGTATGAAAGATATTATAAAATGAAGTCCACACATTTCACCATCTAGGGGTTCTTTTACTGAATACACAAGGCATTTCTAGTGCTTAGCTGAGTGCAACATTGTAGGGTTGCTGGCAATTCCTAAAGAACCATATACACTGGTATTACAGCCGTAGTTAGTAGTTACTAACAACTAGCGTTATTCTATCTGAGTATCTTCATTGTCTGTCTTGTATAGTTGTTGGGCTCTCGCTTGATCTTGCGTTTTTCTTTTTTCAATGTAGTTTGCATGACATCTCTCTCTCTCTCTCTCTCTCTGTAACAGTATGTAGAAGAAAATGAGAGACTTAGAGCTATTCTGGGAGAATGGAGCAGCCGAGCAGCTAAGGTAGTACTTCATCGTTTGTGGTACATTGCGATAATATTGTTGTTTCCTTTTCCTCTTCGCTAAAGTAATACACCAAATGTTTTTCTTGGCTGGATAAAAGCTTGAACGTGCTCTGGAGATGGAAAAGATGTCAAACTTGGAACTGCAGAAAAAACTAACCACACTGAAAACTCAAACGCGTGAATAGTGCTAGCAAGTGGTCAGTTTTCTAACAGTTAAGATCTTCTGCAACACTATAAGAGAAGGGTATCTACAGAGGATGACTATGATACTGTCGGTGTTGGATGACCTCATGGTCCTATCTGCACATGTACAGACTAAGCCATCTTAGCCAATGCTCTCAACAATAGTTTGCTTAATGTAGCAACTTTCAAAATTCCAGCTTGTGTAGTTTATCCACTATTATTTCTCCCATTTCTTTGTTCCTATATCAGTTGCATTCGGAAGAAATGTCTGCTCCGAACAAATTGCTTTCGCTGATCCGAAGGTCTTTCAGAAACAACCTCTCTACTCCTCCAGGTTAGGGGCAAGGCTGCATACGCTGTACCCTCCCCAGACTCCACTTGTGAGATTTTACTTGGTTGTTGGTTGTTGTTGTTGCACATTACTGCTATAGCCTAAACTTTGAAGGCTGCTTTTGCAATGTCAATGTGCCCGACATGGGTTGACATTGGAAGGAGGAAATGATCTCCTATGCCCGTTTACAATTTGAACAGAAGAAAGTGCACCGACCAAGATCTCGTGTTTTATTTACGCATCTGCTGTGTTATTTTTTACGGATCTGCTATGAAAAGAGCCATATAACTAAAATAACATTTGTAAGAATGCTGGTCTCCCGAGTCTAACAATCACAAGAAGGACGATGTTAGGGTGTCATAGGGGCGGACCCACATGGGAGCAAGCGGGTTCAACTGAATCCGCTTCGTCGAAAAATTATATGTGTAAATTACAGTTGAATAGCGTAAGTTTCATATAAATGAACCCACTTATCACAACCGTGAAGGGTGGCTCAGTAGTCAAGTGGGTTCAGTTTTCCATAGATTACGCTGGTTCGAACTTTGCTGCAAGGAGATGCCTTATGTTTTCTTAATTTAGCTTCGTTTCTTTTGACCTTTTTAGCATAAACTAGTTCTATTTGAAGTCATATATTAAAATTGTTAGCTCATATTTTCTTTAAAACTTATTATTTGTGTCATATGGAGTTACAATTTATGCTATATTACTTACTATTTGTGAATCATCATTTAAAAGTTACTTGTACGTGCAAATTGGTGTATTTTTGTTTTTATGTCTTTTAATTGTTTTTTATGTAATAAACTTATGTTTACTGTTTATTTTATGTATTTAACACCACCTCCAAATGAAAAAAATTTCATTGGCATTATTGGAAAAAGGAAAAATCAACATACAAAACCCTGGGTCTGCTACTTTGTTGACTCCGCTTGAATAAAATGTTGGGTCTGCTACTGGTGTCAAATGGACAGGTTGGGCTGATTTTGGGCGAGTCAAAATAAGCTGAGTCAATAAATGGGTGATCATTGACCCACCCAAAAATAACTTGGATTGAGATGAGTTGGTTCAAGTTGGGCTAAAATTTGGGTCACAGCCCAACTCGCACAACTTTTACCAAGCTTTAATTAATATGTATTATTTTCTAATGAATTATTTAATTATCAAATAAGATTTTTTTTTGTTATGGTTATATATAATATATCAAACAAAAAAAATTATTCTTAAGTTATTTTAACAAAGATACTCATAGATCAATTTGGGGTGAAATTCAAAAATAGCAAATTTACAAGTGATAATTGAAAAATAGTCACAGTTTCAAAAGTAATCGAAATTTAGCCACTTTTCATGTAAAGATAAATCTGAACGAGAACACTTTTCAAAATTCGAAAAATATTCCAGAATAATATATTGGACTTTCAGCACAATATACTGGAAGTTCATACATAGGTGGTTATTGATACCTAATTTTTCCCTATATATTTTCAAAATACATATATATTTTCAAAATAATGCATGAGCATCAACTAATATTTTTTCATAATTTTCTGTAATTTTAAAAGATGTTTAATTAATTTATCCCAGCATTTTATTATCTAAATAATTACTAATTGCATCACAAATAATTTTATAATAATTTTATTTCTTAATTTTATCATTTATATTTATATTAGCCCATGTATGCATAATTACTTTATTTACACGAAAAATGGCTTTCTTTATTTTTATACTATTAAGTAATTATTTTAAATTATTTTCATATACAAATAACATTTTTCATCATTTATTAATTATTTTTATAAATTATATTATTAATTTAAGTGGTTATTTAAAACATAGCCCTTTTATTAAAATTTTCGGACCTACCCAATAGCCCAATACTCTATCCAGCCAATTATTTTAACCCATAACCATGACCCAATTACCCTACCCGTCCAATAACCCGCCCCACCTATATTTAATCCTGGTCGTTGACCTCAGAAGATCAACGACCCAGAATCCACCTTCCTTTTTTAATTATACCAAACCTAAAACCCTACCCTCATTTTCCCCCAACCTGCCGTCTTTCCATCTCCTTCTCTCCTTTCTTCTCTCTCACCCCCCTCTAACCCTAGCCCGCCGTCACAAGTCCCCTCTTGATTCATGGGGTTTTCCTTCGATCTCATGCCTTATATGGCCTCATCTCTCTACTGGTTGTATGATTTTCATGTTACTTGAGGTGAATCTCAAGAGACTCAAACCAGATTTGGTCCAAAGCCTCTCATTTCTCGATTAATCCGTCTAGGTTCACTCTGATATCTGTGAGTACGAATATTTTCGTGTTTTTATAGTTTCAAATCTCTGGTTCAAACCAGATTTGATTCCCTTCTGTTTATTTTCATGAACCTAGCTATTTTCTGGTTGAATCCATTTAGATTTCTTTAGTTATGAAGCGATTTTGTGTTTGTTTGGTATTTCTCCCTTAAAATTTTCTTTTGTTACTATTATTGTTAACCGATTTTATTTACCCTAAAAGCTAGGGTTATGATTTCTAATGGACTTCTGCAAAAAATGTTTTAACATTCAAAATGTTTTCATCTCTGGTTTTTCTCATTTATTTTTGATCGATTTTTCACCTCGTTCAATTAAGTTCCATCTATAGGTTAATTGATTTCAATTATTCGACTATTTATTCTACTGTCTTGCCCGTTTACCTTTAACCCTGTCAATTAAAATGTTAATTGATTTACTTACCTAAATTAGGGTTTGAATTTAGTACACGTATTTCCTTATTAAGTTTTTACATGTTCTTCCCTTATTTATGTACCCGTACTGCTGACTGATTTTGTGTTCTGACTCCTAATTGATTCTGGAATTAGTTCTTGCTTTATTTAACCTCATTCTTAGCTACTGATTGATTCCGTGTGATATTTTCCTTAAATTAAGTGGTACTTACTTGATTCTGTCCTATTAATTGATTCATGATGACCTTAATTGATTGATTAGCTGATTTTCATACCTTGTGTGTAATTGATTTTCATACCTTATTTGTTTTACTCTATTTTTTTTGTTATAAAACCCTTTTCTTTGTTCAGATTTCAACACGTTTTACAACTTCTTCACTGAACAACTTTATAACTTTCAAACTCTCTGTTCTAAAAAAAAAACTTAAGCTCTCTTTCTATTGTTCTGATTTCTGTACTGTTTGCCCGGCTGAAATCCAAGGCTAGATTCTCTAGATTCAAATTGCTATTGCGTTCCTGTTTACCTTGTTCCTAACTGGTATGCCTTAACTCATGTTATCTTGTTCTATTCTACATGTTTATGTGATTAGTTTATTTCAAACCTCAATATGCTTTTGTTTGATACATGATTCTTGTCTATTCCTTTCTCAAATGCTATGTCTTAGTTCTTGTTATCTTGTGCTGTTCCATGTGCTTATATGATTAGTCCATTTCAACCCCAGCATGCTTCTGTGTGATCTATGATTCGTGTTTACTTCTTTCTCAACTAGCATGCTTTAGGTTCTGTTATCCTATTCCTGTTTATGTGATTAGTTATTTCCAACCTCAACATGCTTTTGTTAGGACATATGCTTATGTGATCCCACCTAGTGATAATTAATAAACTAAGTCATCTTCAGTAATGTGAAACCTTGTTTGATTCAGTTGTATGTTCCCTATTCTGAACTTTGCTAGATACTACAAGCATGTAATCAATATGTGGCTAATTCTGTCTGTTTAATTCAAGTGTTCTTGCTTTTGTATCTGCTTTAAACACTAATATGAGTATCTAGTCTAAACAAATGCCAATCTACTGGAGCCAAGTGCTGAACATGGATTCTGTTTGTTTCTTGGTGCAGTTCTGTTTGCAACCCTGTAATCTGAATCTATTTGCTTCTGAAAGTTAAAGTGTTTTCTAAAACTGTCCCCCTTACCCTCTATATACTGGTTTTCAAAATTCTACTCTTAGTTATCTAGGTTCCTACTACCCCCAATGTGAGCACTTCCTAGGGTCCTTGAGACTCCTCCGAACTCTGACACATCGGGGCTGGTCTTCCAATCTTTACAAACTGTTTCTCTAAGAAAGTTCTGGTGTGAGCATTGCCCGGGGTCCCTGAGGCCCTTGGGAACTTTGGCACACCAGAAAGCCAATTTTGTGTATCATGGATGGACCACCTATATACTTCAGACTTGCTTTGCTTGAAGACCTAATTTCCAGGTTAATGTTGGGCCTGCTAAGGCTCCCCATAATGTAATGGATAGTATTATGTAATTCATTCATATTGGCCTGTAATAATGTAATAATCTCTATAATAACAGATCTGGGGTTATTAGTAAAAGCTGGGGGGAGGGGG
>MDKI01219709.1:0-101283 GCA_005239505.1 Nicotiana paniculata
GTCAGTAGAATTAGTAAAACATCACCAATTTATATTAAAAAGTATTGAGAGAATTTATTGAGTTAAAGTTGCGTATTCTAAAGCCTTGATTGATACATAAATTCCTTGTGGGATCGACTCTGGGCATAATACCCCGGATTATATTTGCAACGCCCGCTTAGTCGTTTATAAGACATAGTTGAGCGTGATCAGTACTCATACTGCACTCTGCACTTCTTGTGCAGATCTAGGTTTAGGTCCGAGTTGAGTTCGAGATAGATTCGGTACTATTCGCACAGAGACACGAGGTAGATTTGTTGGCGTCCGCAGATTCCTGGAGTCTTCTCTATATTATTTAGTTAATTTTTTATTTGATTCAAAATAGTTATACACTATTTCTTAAGCCAACTACTTGTAGTATTCTTCAGTAGTTCGTGAATTGTGACTCCAAATCCTGGGTAGTTAGATATTAGTATTTTCTCGAGTTTCGTTTCATTATTTCACATATTATTCGGGATTCAATTATTTGATAATATTAGACTTCGTATTATATTTTAATTGTATTGAATGTCGAATTCCTCTAACATAGGCTTGCTTATCAAGTATGGTGTTAGGCGCCATCACGATCCCGAGGGTTGGGAATTTGGATCGTGACAAGTTGGTATCAGAGCACTAGGTTGCCTAGGTCTCACAATTCACGAACAAGCTTAATAGAGTCTGAGGGATCGGTACGGAGACTTCTGTACTTATCTCCCAAAGGCTATCAATTTAGGAACAAACCCATTATATTTCTACTCTGTCGCGCAGTTCTTGTTTTCTCAAATACTGATTGAACTCTTCTATTCTCTCGCAGATGGCGAGGACACGTGCTTCTTCTTTCGCTGACCAACAAATAGGTCATCCAGCAGCAGCAACTCTAACTAGGGGCAGAGGCAGAGGCCCTGCTAGGGGCCACGGCAGGGGCAAGGGAAAGACCCAGCCCATTACTCAGGCAGCAACCCCAGCTGCGGAGCCCCAGATAAAGATTGATGAGGGGCATCCAACCCAGACCGTTCCAGCGGGACCAGCTTAGGTCCCGGAGGGGTTTATTGCTACCCCGGTGCTTCAGGATGCTTTGGTCCGATTAGTGGGCCTTATGGAGAGTGTATCCCAGACTGACACATTCCCCGTGGCAGCAACCGTATCTCAGGCTGGAGAAGGGGTCCAGACTCCTGTTACCCACACTCCTGATCAGGTCACTCCTCAGATTCAGACCCCAGCAGCCAATCCAGTTGGGGTAGTTCATCCAGTTGCTGCAGCACCGCTTGTTGATGAGGCAGCTATGTCCGATACTTTATGGAGATTGGAAATGTTCATCAAGCTTTTCCATGTTCATTTCAATGGTGCCACTTCAGAGGATCCTCAGGAATACCTTGATAGTTGTCATGAGGTTCTTCGGAACATGGGTATTTTGGAGACCAACGGGGTCGACTTTGCTGCTTTTCAGATGACTGGTTCTGCCAAGAAACGGTGGAGGGATTATTTTCTTACTAGACTAGCTGGGTCACCTGCTCTGACTTGGGATCAATTTTCACACCTCTTTTTGGAGAAGTTTTTGCCGATCACTACTAGAGAGGAGAATCGTCGTCGATTTGAGCGTCTTCAGTAGGGCAGCATGACTGTTACCCAATATGAGAATCACTTTTTAGATTTGGATCGACATGCTATCCTTTGTTGCCTACAGAGAGAGATGTCAGAATATTTATTGAGGGCCTTGCTCAGCCCATCAGGTTACAGATGGCTAAGGAGACATGGAGCGAGATTTCCTTTCAGGACGCGACCAATGTGGTCAGGAGAGTTGAGATGGTTCTCGGATTGGGAGGTCAGGGGTCAGACAAGAGACCTCGCCACTCCGGTGGATTCGGCGGTGCCTCATCTGGAGGCGGGGTTACTTTCAGCAAAGGCCATTCTTTCAAGCCATTTCATTCGGCACTTTAGGCATCTCATGGTACCTCAGGTGGTCGTGGATCCTACTTGACTTATTCTGATCAGCCAGATTCTATCAGTGCACCTCCTCTTCAAAGTTTTTAGGGTGGATATACTGGTCGACAGGGTCAGTTTGCCGGCCGACAGTCTCAGCAGCCGAAGACTTGTTACACTTGTGGTGACCCGAGACACATTGCTAGATATTGGCCTCTCGCATCGGGTAGTTCTCAGTACCAAGGTTCTCGTGCTATAGTTCTGGCACCAGCTGCCGCACCACCTGCCCAGTGAGCAGGGGTAAGGGTCAGGTAACCAGAGGTAGGGGCCAGATTGTTAGAGGTGGAGGACAGGTCGTTAGAGGTAGAGGCCAGCCCGCTAGAGATGGAGGTCCACTTATCGGAGGACGTCCCAGAGATGTGGTTCAGGGTGGTGGGGCCCAGCCTCGATTGTATGCATTTCCAGCCAGACCTGAGGCAGAGTCCTCCGATACTGTTATCACATGTACCATTTTTGTTTACAATAGAGATGCTTCAGTTCTGTTTGATCCGGGGTCTACTTATTCTTATGTATCATCTTATTTTGCCTCGTATCTGGTTATGCCCCGCGATTCCTTGAGTGTCCCTGTTTATGTGTCTATTCCCATGGGGGATGCTATTGTTATAGACCGTGTGTATCGTTCGTGTGTAGTCGTTATTGAGGGTCTTGAAACTAGTGTGGACCTTTTGCTTCTTGATATGGTGGATTTCGATGTCATATTAGGCATGGATTGGATATCACCTTATTATGCCGTCTTGTAATATCATGCCAGACAGTTATATTAGCCTTGTCGGGGTTTCCTCGATTGGAGTGGAAGGGGACTCCTAGTCATTTCCCCAACAGGATGATTTCTTATGCCAAGGCTCGTCGCATGGTTGAGAAGGGTGTTTGGCTTATTTGGATCATATTCGTGATTCTAATGCTGAGGTTTCTTCTATAGATTCGGTGCCTATTGTTTATGAGTTTCTCGAGGTATTTCTTGCAGACCTGTCGGGGATTCCATCCGACAGGGATATTGATTTTTGCATTGATGTGGCTCTGGGCACTCAGCCCATTTCTATTCCTCCATACCGAATGGCCCCACCAGAATTGAAAGAGCAGTTGCAAGACTTTCTCGATAAGGGATTCATTAGACCTAGTGTCTCGTCCTGGGATGCACAGGTTTTGTTTGTGAAGAAGAAGGATGGATCAATGAGGATGTGCATAGATTACCGACAGTTGAATAAAGTCACCTTCAAGAATAAATATCCATTGTCGATAATTGATGATTTATTTGATCAGCTTCAAGGTGCCAGGATGTTTTCGAAAATTAATTTAAGATCGGGTTACCATCAGTTGAAGATTAGGGCATCTGATGTTCCTAAGACAGCCTTTCGGACAAGGTATGGACACTATGAATTTCTGGTGATGTCTTTTGGCTTGACTAATTCCCCAGCAGCCTTTATGGACTTGATGAATCGGGTTTTCAAGACTTATTTGGATTCCTTCGTAATTGTGTTCATTGATGATATCCTAATATACTCCCGCAACAGGGAGGAGCATGAGAAGCACCTCCGAATAGCGCTCCAGACTTTGAGGGATAGTCAGTTGTATGCAAAATTTTCAAAGTGCGAGTTCTGGTTAGATTCAATAGCTTTCTTGGGTCACATCGTATCAACAGAGGGTATTCAGGTAGATCCTAAGAAGATAAAGGCAATCAAGAACTGGCCTAGACCTACCTCATCCACGGAAATCAGGAGCTTCCTGGGTTTGGCAGGTTACTACCGTCATTTTATGGAGGGGTTTTCATATATAGCAGCCCCAATGACTAAATTGACTCACAAAGGTGCCCCATTCAAATGGTTGGACGAGTGTGAGGCAAGCTTTCAGAATCTCAATACAGCCTTGACTTCAACACCGGTGTTGGTGTTGCCATCAGGTTCAGGGTCTTTCACGGTATATTGTGATGCCTCCCATGTTGGGCTTGGAGAAGTATTGATGCAGGAGGGCAGGGTGATTGTATATGCATATCGACAGTTGAAGGTTCATGAGAAGAATTATCATGTACGTGACTTAGAGTTAGCAGCTATTGTTCATGCACTGAAAATTTGGAGGCACTATCTCTATGCTGTGTCGTGTGAGGTTTTCACGGATCATTGCAGTCTCCAGTACTTGTTCAAGAAAAAGGATCTTAATTTGAGGCATAGGAGATGGTTAGAGTTATTGAAAGACTATGACATCACTATATTGTATCATCCAGGGAAGGCCAATGTGGTGGTTGATGCATTGAGTAGGAAGGCAGTGAGTATGGGGAGCCTTGCATTCATTCCAGTCGACGAGAGGGCGTTAGCTTCAGATATTTAGACTCTGGCCAATCAGTTCGTGAGGTTGGATATTTTGCAGAGCCTTGTTTTAGCTTGTACAGTCGCTAGGTCTTCCTTATTCGAGCATATTAGAGATCGGCAGGATGATGGACCGCATTTGATGGTCCTTAGGGACACAGTTCAGCACGGTGGTGCCAAGAAGGTTAGAGTTGGAGATCGAGGTGTTTTGAGGATGCAGGTTCGAGTGTGTGTGCCTAATGTTGATAGGCTTCGTGAGTTGATCCTTGAAGAAGCTCACAGTTCTAAGTACTCTATTTACTTGGGTGCTGCCAAGATGTACCAGGACCTACGACAACATTATTGGTGGCGAAGGATGGAGAAGGATATTGTTGCTTATGTGGCTCGTTGCTTGAATTATCAGCAGGTAAAGTATGAGCATCAGAGACCTGGTGGTTTGCTTCAGTAGATAGACATTCCTAAGTGGAAGTGGGAGCGTATCACTATGGAATTCGTTGTTAGACTCCCACAGACTCAGAGGAAGTTCGACGCCGTTTGGGTTACTGTGGATAGGCTGACTAAATCAGCACATTTCATTCTAGTGGAAAGTACTTATACCTCAGAGCGGTTGGCAGAGATATACATTCGGGAGATCGTTCGTCTTCACGGTGTGCCCGTGTCTATCATTTCTGATCGGGGTACGCAGTTTACCTCGCACTTTTGGAGGGCAGTTCAGCGTGAGTTGGGTAAGCGGGTTGAGTTGAGCGCAACATTCCATCCTCAGACGGACGAGCAATCCGAGTGTACTATTCAGATCTTGGAGGATATGCTCCGCGCCTGTGTTATTGACTTTGGAGGTTCTTAGGATCAATTCTTGCCATTAGTGAAGTTTGCCTACAATAATAAATATCAGTTGAGCATTCAGATGGCTCCCTATGAGGCATTATATGGCAGATGGTGCAGATCGCCAGTTGGATGGTTTGAGCCGGGAGAGGCTCGATTGTTGGGTACAGACTTAGTTTAGGAGGCCTTGGACGAGGTCAAGATTATACAGAATCGCCTTCGTACAGCTCAGTCCAGGGAAAAGAGTTATGTCGGCCGTAAAGTTCGTGATGTAGCACTCGTGGTTGGAAAGAGGGCATTACTTCGGGTATCACCCATAAAGGGTGTTATGAGATTGGGAAGACGGGTAAGTTGAGCCCTAGGTATATCGGGATATTTGAGATTCTCGAGAGAGTGGGGGAGGTAGATTATAGACTTGCGTTGCCTCCAGGGTTATCCTCAGTTCATCTGGTATTCCATGTGTATATGCTCCGAAAATATCATAGTGACCCGTCCCACGTGTTAGATTCCAGTTCTGTCCAATTGGACAAGGATTTGACTTATGAGGAGGAGCCGGTAGCCATTTTAGACCGGCAAGTTCGTTAGTTGAGGTCAAAGAGTTATCCTTCCGTTCGAGTGTAGTGGAAAGGTTAGCTTGTTGAGGTAGCTACTTGGGAGTCTGAGTCGGACATGCATAGTAAATATCCACACTTGATCGTAGGGGTGGGTATTCGGGCAGTTCGGATTGAATATAAAATTGCTGTTTGAATTTTTAGTTTTCGGATTGATAAAATTACAATCCAAATAATTTCGGATTGGATCAGACTATTTAAGTTCTGTTTCGGATTAATCAGATTGGATTTTTTGAATTTTCGGTTCTGACTTCTAAGCCTATAAGTTGAGCTTATAGAAAACACTCAACATAAAAATAATCATTTAAATAAAGTAGAAATATGATAATTAAAAGATGCTTTAGTTTTTGATATGTTCTCGACTCTATATAATGCCTCTTCAATAAATAAAAAGTCTTGAATACACAATACATCACACTGATTCAAATTATACTATTATAAATTAAAAGATTAGCTGGGAAAGGTGACCTCAAAATTCAATTTTAGTCAGCTTTGGCCTTGACTCTCTAGTTGTGTGGGTGAGACATGAGAGAAAAGAAAACCATATATTATATATGATTGAGTAGAGAATCCCATATTGGACTTAATAATTTGTACTGAATATACGGGCTAATGTTTAATGGGCATGATACTTTAGGAGATTTAGACTTATTAGTATTAGGTATGTATATGAATAATGGCGTAATGGGCTAATGTCTAACTAGTATGGCTAAATATAAGATACAAAATTTTAGATTTTCGGATATCCGAAATTTCGAAGTCCCAAATCCAAAATTCAATCCAAAATCCAAAATTTATAAATATAAAATCCGAACTCCAATCCATAATCCAAAAATACAAACCAAAAATTTAAAAATTTCGGATTTTGGTTCGGATTTCGGATTTGCCCAAACTATGCCCACCCTTACTTGTTCGCCAGTTCAGGTACTTTTCTATGTCCATTCGATGACGAACGTTTGTTTTAGAGGTGGAGATTG
This sequence comes from Nicotiana paniculata, assembly GCA_005239505.1. Taxonomy (NCBI): domain Eukaryota; kingdom Viridiplantae; phylum Streptophyta; class Magnoliopsida; order Solanales; family Solanaceae; genus Nicotiana; species Nicotiana paniculata. The sequence goes on from MDKI01219709.1 coordinate 6,709, forward strand.
TGATGACCCAAAGGGTCATCTTATGATTTAATACATCATTCCGGGCTCATTAGCCTTAGAAATATTTTTTGTTTACCTCGATTTGCATGCGCAATCCGGAAAGCTTTTATGTGGAAATATATGAATTAATAATTTTTGAGAGTTAATATTTTATTTTTAGTTGACTTTGGTCAATATTTTGAGTAAACAGACCCGGATCCGTATTCCGACGGTCCCGGAAGGTCTGCAGTAAAATATGAGACTTGAGCGTAGGCCTGGAATTAAATTCCGAGATCCCTAGCTTCAGAAATTAATTTTTGAAGAAGATTGTTATGCTGGATTTTTAAAGGAAATAAAGGAATGAATTAATGTTTGAACTCGTTGGTATCGATCCCGTATTTTGGTTCCAAAACTCGGTACAGGTTTGTTATAATATTTAAGTACTATATGTGAAATATGGTGGAAATCGGAGTTCATTTGTCATGATTCGGACGTCCGTTTAAGAAAATAGTGAATTTGAAGTGTTCTTGAGAAAATCATGAGTTTGAGATTAAATTCATAGTTTTAGGTGTCATTTTTGTGATTTGATCGCACAAGCAAGTCCGCATGATATTTTTAGACTTGCGTGCATGTCTGATTCGGAGCCCCGAGGGCTCGGGTGAGTTTTGGGTAGGCCACAAAGTGTTTTGAGACTTAGAACAGACCTGGACTTGAAAAGTTGCAGAATCGCATGTCTCTGAACCAGGTTTAGCGGCAGCACTAGGAATTCCGCTAACAACTGTGGGCAGCGCCCATTTTTTCGCTGACACAGCGCCCATTTTTCTGCTGACCGCGGTGGCAGAGACCCGAGGCGTGCATATATATACAGGACTTTTCATTATTTTACTACTTTTCAAAAATAATAAAACACTAGAACAGAAGAGATGATTTTCCAAAATATTTTTCTTCTCCAAATCATAGGTAAGTGATTTCAAACTCATCTCTTTCAATCCTTAACTACTTTTTACAAGATTTCATCTTAGAATCTAGAAAATTTCATGGTAGAATTAGGGATTTTGGGTAGAACTTAGGATTTTTAAAATTTGGGAATTTAGACCTCGAATTGAGGTCGGATTCCAAAATCAATTGTATATCCGGGCTCGGGGAAGAATGGATAAACATATTTTGGTCCGAACCTCGAGTTTGGACCAAGCGGGCCCGAGATCGATTTTTGCATTTTGTCTGAAAAACTTAGAAAAACCATAATCTTGCATTAAAGTTAGTTCCTTTAGCAATATTTAATGATATTAAACCAATTATGATTAGATACGAATGAGTTGAAGGCCAATTCTAAAGGAAGACCAATTATGATTAGATACGAGGTAAGTGTTGTGTTTAACCTTAGATTGAGGGAATAGGTGTTGTGACTACTTGATACTTGTTTTATTGCTAAATACAATGTATAGGTGAGGTGGCGAGTACCTATACGTTGTGGTCAGGTCATACCATGCGAGTGAACGTTAATTCTTGTTATTTTGGTTGTCTTAAAGTCTGTCATCTATGATTATTGTTGTTAGTGAAATGTTGGAGGATTAGTATTCGATTCTACCGAGATGGATGATATTGTGAATATTGAGTTGAGATTGAAATGATAAATGATGATAGAAACTATGATGAAATGCTGATTTCTTGTGAAATCCCTTTGTGAATATTGAGTTGATATTGAAATGATAAATGATGTTAAGAACTATGATGAAATACTGATTTCTTGTGAAATCCCTCTTTATATGTTGTTAATGATTCTATGATTGGTGAGGAAGAGTGTAAAGCACGAAGGGTGATGTCGTACATGAATTATCTATATCGTGAGGAAGAGTGTAAAGTACGAAGGGTGATGCCGTGCATGAATTATCTATATTGTGAGGAAGAGAGTAAAAGCACGAAGGGTGATGCCGTGCATTCATATTTATAATCTGGTGAGGATGAGAGTAAAAGCATGAAGGGTGATGACGTGTATTCTTATTCATTATATGGTGAGGCTGAGAGTAAAAGCACGAATGGTGATGCCGTGCAAATTTCCTTTCTAATTTATTTGCTCAGTTTTGTTTGTTTATCATTGTTTATATTTGTCTTTTCGTTATCTATCTCCTTATGCTAAAATTTCCCACAGTATGACCCCCTCCCATTAATTGTGGTTTTAACCCTTATTTGTTGTTATTTCTGCTAGCATGATCTTATATGTCCAGGTTTTTATGTGGTGTCTTGTCCTAGCCTCGTCACTACTTCACCGAGGTTAGGCTCGGCACTTACCATTACATGAGGTCGGTTGTACTGATACTGCACTCTGCACTTCTTGTGCAGATCCAGGTTTAGGTCCGAGCCGAGTTCGAGCTAGATCTGGTACTACTCGCACGGAGACACGAGGTAGATCTGCTGGCCTCCGCAGATTCCTGGAGTCTTCCCTACATTATTTAGTTACTTTTTTTGTTTGATACAAAACAGTTATACACTATTTCTTGAGCCAACTACTTGTAGTATTTTTTAGTAGTTCGTGAATTGTGACTCCAAATCCTGGGTAGTTAGATATTAGTATTAGCTCGAGTTTCATTTCATTATTTCACATATTATTCGGGATTCAATTATTGGATAATATTAGACTTCATATTATATTTTAATTGTATTGAATGTCGAATTCCTCTAACATAGGCTTGCCTAACAAGTATTGTGTTAGGCGCTATCACGACCTCGAGGGTTGGGAATTTGGGTCGTGACACCCCACTTGTAGGATTACACTAGGTCTATTATTGTTATTGTTGTTGTTGTTGTATGTTAAATTCGCCGTGTCGAAAAGTGACATTTTATGTAACAACGGATTAGGTGTAGTGACACTTTATGTATCGTTACCTTGATTTTTTCCTCTCATTTTGCCCTTCCTTATTATAAAATTAGTTTCTGAACACGTGTGTTGCACGTGTATTCTATATCAATCAGTACAGATATATTATAAGCTCAAATGGAAGAACGGTCTGCCTATTTGAATGATTTGATTATTGAATGGTAAAATGATTAGATGTACTTCAAACCTGAAATCTTGAACAACTAAAATTAGTTGGGCATGTATGATGTAGAATGAACTAATATTTTGTGTTATTAGATGCAAACATGTTATACAATCTTATCCTACTTAATATTTTTTATAGACGGTATTTTTTATATTTGTTCCATTTACGATAATTTGATTCTCTATAATAATCGAAATCTGTTGGAAGAATTATACACCAAATTAAGCCTAAATAGCAAGTGATCATAACCCCATTCCAAAGAATAAATAATAATATTTAGAAAGAATTAAAGCCAGTTAATTGGGGAAGTAAGGCATGGCATAATTCTTATATGTTTCGTTTCGCATATCACTTGTTCATTATTTTATGTATTACTATTTTATAAAAAAATTTAACACTCTATGAGAAGTAAATTTTTTAAGTTCAGCTATGTATACAAATCATAAAGACACCAACTTATACACGTAGTTAAGCCAACCAAAGAAAATATATGAGAGAAAAGGAAAATAATGAGGTATTATTGCTTAAAATTAAAGAATAGTGCAATAAAGAAAAATCATACAAATTAAAAATTCAAAAAGTTCTCACTTTCCAGATAATCTAAATACCTTTAATATGTTGCAACCCAAACATTTTACACCAAACACTAAATTTCTGATACCTGTCATCCTGCAGCTACAAATGCTCACTGCAAGCCAATAACAACATTAACAAACAAGAGCAAAATAAAATTTATCACGATAAGATTTAAATTAGCATCAATCACACTCTGAAAAATTACAACATACAAGCAAATGCAAATAAAAATAAACAAGCCACCTTAGTTTAACACTAATTGAGACAAAATTCCTGCATGCCAAAATTCATTTTACTTCTAGCTCAACAGAAAAACATGACCATAATGATCGCTAAAATATGAAAATTGTGCTATTGCTTGCTTATATAAGCTAATAAAATTTTCAGATTTACGTATTTAAAACCGTATTTCTTGAAGGCGGATCTTAGCTCTAAGGCTTGACCTTCCGCTATAACTTGTCTAACATTATTTGGTGTCCTAATATATTTTAATTTGCAAACTAAGATTACCTTGACTCTTCATTTATATGAGAAAATTAAGAGGTTTAAAAAATCAATAGTTCATGGAGCATGAAAAGTTTTGAAACGTAAAATCTTTTCATCTTTCTCCTTTAATTGTGTAAGTTATTGAGACACTTCTAAAAATTTTAAGATAAGCTAAAGTGTAAACACATTAGGAAAATTCAAAAATGAAAAAACGGATAAATGTCTTTTTAGTTAATGAGAAGGTAATATTTTTTCTCAAGGACAATGGTCATTCAACTTTTAAAGGATATTCTTGTAAATTAACTTTTGACTTAAGGTGCTCTCATTTTTAGTATAGTATTAGTTTCTGGACACGTGCATTGCACGTATATCCCATATTAATCGGTACAAACTTTATAAAATGAAAGATTACTGATCACGCCCAACTATGCCTTATAAAAAGGACAAACCGGTTGTTGTAAATATGTTCCGGTTAACAAATCCAGAGTCGAATCTCACAGGGAATTAACCTATCAATCACAGTTATTGGACGCACACAAATTCATGTATTCAATCTTAAGAAATATTTAAGTAATAGATTAGATATTTACTAACTAAATATTACGTAATGAAAATGCAATAATTAAGAACTAACTATGAACAGGTTGCAGACAAGAATTGAAATGATCTAAGGTTCTGATTTCCCCTATCATCGGAATCCTTTCCGCAACGTTTGCTATAAATTTGCCTAAGTCTTTTCTATCGATCATGAGCACTTTGACTGTCGTAACTCTCTCCCGAGTAATTACAACAATATATTAGACATATTCTCCCGAATTACGCTTGCTAGCCTTAAGTACAGCTCACTTAGATCGCACCCAAGGTTTCGTTATCCCTAATCCCACCTTTAAACCCTTCGTATTGATCCCTCATATACGTTATGAGTGATGTTGTTCAACAACTACCTAAATATGCACTCTCTCCCGAGTAATGCACACTAAATAGGAACAATTAATTGAGGGCCCTTCAATCAACAACAATAAGCATATAGTTGAACAAATAGAGAGAATCCTATGATAAATCTATATTAACGTAACGAGAAAATCATCCTTCAACAGGTTCCATCAAAAACTCTAGATTATGATTTTAGCTACTCATACTCGCAGTAACAATATCCAAAGTAATTTGCATAATTAAATTACAGAGTAAAGATAAAGGGATGTAGAAATCAATGATTCAAACTCCCAAGTAGTGTTCCACGAGCTATTCTTGCCTCCGGTTGCAAAAGTCCTTCAAAGTGGCATTTTTGAGTCTATCTATATGTTTGGGACAAGCCCTAAACGTGTAGGTCAACTCCTAGTCAAGCCGGGAAACAATTTGATCCTTCAAAACTCGAACTGGACCTGGCCTTAGGCCTGGCGTCGCCAGGCTAACGCCATCCTCAGCCTGGCTTTAAGTTGGCCTCGCCAGGCTAACGCCTAGTTGCGCATGGGTTTAAGCTGGCCTTGCCAGGCTAAAGCTTGGTCGAGTTGGCTTTTGCCTGACTTCTCCTTTTCACTGTTCTCGAGCGCACTTTTGACGTTTAAGTATCCCTTTAGATCTACTTTCATCTCTAATTCACCTACATATAAAATAGACTACATTACTCTCAAACAAAGTATAATTTATCATTAAAGCATGTAGAATGCAAGGCACATAATGTGCTAAATCATGTATTATAGCCACACATCAATTACCAAAACGATCCAAATAATTTGATTAAAAATACTACAAAGTGGAAATGTATTTAACGTAGTGTAATATCAAGTGTCAACTATAAAAGACCAATCCAAATAGCTTATTAATTATTTTGTAAAGTAAATATATAACCTTCATAGTGTACTGTTAAACATCAAGATGTATACATGATATAAAGTTGAAAGAAATATTATTAGCAACTCTTGCGACCCATCACAAAGACATGCATGCAATTCATCAACTTATTATATAATTACCCAACCATATAAAATGCAACTCTTAGCTGCAGAAGAATTCCAAGAAAGAAGCTAAGAGATGCGCTCACAAGTAAACATTCTCAATCTTTTCAATGGTAGAATCATCAATTGCACCACTACACTTTGTTAGTTTTATATGAGCATGAGAACCGATATAGAAAAAGAATAGGACCCCTTCAGTGCCTGGACATGTGGAAGATATTCGTCACAATTGTTCCACGTCATCTACATATACATAAATCAACACTTTACCTTAGTCAACACATAAATATTGAAGAATCAATCATAAGGAAAAAATGATAAATCAATTAACTTATCTATACAAAATCACCTTATTGAGGTGAACCAACAAACTGGAATGATCATTTTCGCCAAGTCCAATTGTGATGTTTGATGCTTCCACTGCCCAGGTTTGCTCATGCGGGTCTTTTAATATTGGTTACTCTTAAAACTCAAAATAAATGTCTCGTAAATAATGAAGAGAAACCGAAGAGCTTATAACTTACTTGGATGAAATAAACAAAAGAATTTTAAAAGTCATTCTCTCATCAATGCATTGGTATCATATCAAAGCTTTTTTTCACTCACGGACTGGTAGAAATTTAAGTTGGTCCTAATATTGACACATCTAATTTTTAGTGTTTAGTTCAAGGAAGTATGTTACGTTGAAATGATTCATGCATAGATATAAAAATCTATGTAGAAATTAAATTTATTATAGGAGTATATAGTGTTTGACTAAGGGACGTTCAATTTTTGAAGGACATTTTAGTAAATTAACTTCACCTAAAAGTGTTCATGCTTATAATATAGTATGCTATAAGCATATCTTACCCGTTATCCTACTTTTTTATATAATAATTCTATTCCATCCCCAATTTTTTCTTAGTAATGTTGCAAGTTTATTTTTCATATTGTTGGTGTGTGACATCACGAAACGACGGCAAACAATACAATCTATCCAAATATTCATCAAACAATACAATACTAATACCAAATTCTATATTTATGTAGGTATTTCACTTTTGAATTACATTTCGATTTAAAATCTTGAAAATTTGAACTTGAAAAAGTAAAACTATTTCTGTCATATAAGATGAGAGGGGGTGGGACTATAATTTAACCATCCTTCTTGTATAACACAAATCCTTGTGCGGATTCAAATCTGCTTCTTTATCCCAGCATTTTGTAACAAAAATTAATTTTCAATAAGAAAATGTGTATCGTCAATAGAGAGGTAGAATAGATGAAAAACAATACTGTAATTATTATTATATACAAATTCATATGTAGTATGTAGTACAGAGATTTGATCCATCTATATAAAATTGAATGTCACAGAAATTCATGAGAAATATGTGTATTGTAGATGTAGTTGCATCCTTATTCTCTTTAAGCTGATCAATGAATCAAAAGTGAGACAAGAACCCTGCAGCAAAACACAATGTATGTTATCTCTTTCTTAAATTAATAATTGCAAAATTAGCAGTTTTTAGCTAATATCAAATTCAAAATTTAAATAAAGTGGGGGTACCACTTAATATATACACACATTTTTGAATATTTTCGTTAAATCTTTTGCACACACTTATACCTATGTACACACAAACCATGAGTTCAAGGTAGTGAATGCATCAACTGCTTATATGTTTGATTCGCCTTTATCTTAGGCAATATTGTCACGCTCCACTTAAAGTGAACACTTAACATTTTTTCGTCTTCTTTCAGTAAGTATGCAGGGATATCCATAGTCACTCTTTTGATGAAATCAATTTACCTTTAGTGATAACATGTATGCCCCTTTATCTTCATCTTCTCTGGAAGTTGAAGCATTTGATTGCAAAACCAAAGGTTACTGCAAATATTATACAAAAACCAACCACAGCAACACCAGCAATGCCTAAGAAATCATGCCTATATCCAAACTGTTCTTTAATGAACCTTTTTATTGGTAATGTATGAACACCATCAGCAAGCCTAAGATGTTCATTTACTTCTCCATATTGTGATGTTAAAAGTCCATATAAACTCCATGCTACTGGATTAGCCCAATAATACCATCTCCACCAAATAGGAATTCTCTGCAAATTAAGAGACAAAAACTATGTTAGTAAATATATCAAATCCAAGATTTTGTGAATTTCTCCTTCATTGTCGAAGGAGAGCCTTGGGGTAAGTTGCTGTCATGTGACAAGTAGGTCACGGGTTCGAGCCGTGCCTTCCCCGAACCCTGCACGTTGTGAGAGCTTAGTGTATCAGGCTGCCCTCTCGTTCATCGATGATTACATGATGAAAACGACTGCTAACAAACATGTGTGTTCATGATGAAAGAGAACATGTCAGAGTAATATTACCATTCGAGAAATCATGAAGCCGCTGAACAAATTCCACATCATATAGAATGGTGCAGCAAGAATTGCAGCAATATTATGGTTTGGAGAGACTGAAGTTGTCATCATTCCGAAGAAAGTGAAGTATAGTAGTGTGAAGTACATGAAGTATATGTACCAAACAAACTTCCATACGTTCCACTCGAAAGATGCCATGAAGTAGAATATGGTACTATATATTAGTGTCTGTATGAAAACATATGGAAATTCAATTGTGACCTGCAAAAACAGTAAGGTCCAATTTAGATACTTCATTCGCGGACCAAGTCTTTCATCCGAGTCAGTTGAAAATGCACATGAAGAATATCAAGATTCCATGCCTGTGCAAATGCAAAGGGTAGAGCTGAGTACATCCCTGCTGCTCTTTCTCGATATGAGACGAATCTTTCAACGTATACGACAGGTTGGACAGACGAAGCATTTGTTATTCCGATAAAAAGAACAGCTGCATACATGGATCCCATAGCATTTAATATGTCCTGCTGTGTACTCCTGTGGCGAAAATGTTGACATATTAAGTGAAACAGTATTGCTAACTTGTATTAAGGAGAAATTTCAGTATGACAGCATTATGTGTCATAATAAGATCAAAATGAGGGAACATATTTATATCAGGTGAAGACAAAGTTTCAAGAATGAAACCTCTTAGAACCAAACTTCCAGCAAATACTACCAAACATCAATGAGATTATGACGGTGTAGAAGAAGCGAACAGCAGTATATTGTGGATTTCTCCAGTAGGACAGGTTTTGCTTCCAAAGACATGCAAGAAACTGTCCAAAAAAGGACTGAGAGTACTTGCTTGGGAAATTTAGTTCAACTGAATCTTCTTCTGGTTTGCTTAAACTTTCAGCCATTTCCTCATTTTGCCTGAAATGACAAAAACAAAGTTAATTACAAAAAGCAAAAATCAGACATTTTCTTAATCTCACGCACACATCTACCTATATAAAGTTGATTTTCGATAAATGTCTGCAAAATCTATGCCGAGGCGATTTTCTTCCGCTGGAGAAGTGACTTCAAGAACCCAAGCAGCAGGGTTCTGTCCAGTCTTAATTTTGTGAACTCCTTGAATTGCCTAGCAAAATTAGGACGTGATTATTTATTATGCAATTTTAAGGCATAGCAAGCTATGGATTGATGAGTTAAGGAGCAAAGGCCGGTCCGGCATTCACGCAGGGTTCGAGGAAGGGCCGCAGCTCAAGGAGTATAATATAGGCAGCCTACCCTGATGCAAGCATCAATGGTTGATTCCACGGCACGAACCTGTGACCTATAGGTCACACGGAAACAACTTTACAGTTGCTCCAAGGCTCCCTTAAGGAATTGATGAGTTAAGGGATACCTCAAAATACTGAACAAGCTTGCATGATCTGTTCCCAAGTGAACCAGCATAAATGAGCTCTCCACCTCTTTTCATGAGCAAAAGCTGAATACCACATAAAATCATGTCTTACTTTCAGAAGCTAAAGGTACTAATCATATCTTTAAGTTTATTATTCATCATACCAAGATGAAAACATAGGTGACTGGTATATAACTGCTAGAACTGTAACTATAGTAATGTAAACTTCAAGATTAGATGTGCATTGAGCAAGATTTACGATAAAAACCTCGTCAAATGATTCGAAAATATCAATACTAGGCTGATGGATGGTGCAGACGATTGTTCTTCCAGTGTCGACAATGTTTCTCACTGTTCTCATTACAATGGCTGCAGACCGGGCATCTAGTCCTGAAGTAGGTTCATCCATAAATACTATTGAAGGATTAGCTACAAGCTCAACTGCAATCGTCAACCTTTTCCTTTGCTCTGTTGACAATCCATCTACCCCAGGTAGGCCAACTAAAGCTCGACGTAATGAAGTTAGTTCCACTAGCTCCTCAACCTCTTCAACAAAAGCCTGCAAAATTGGTTCTTCCTCAGATTCTGTATGTACAAATTGTGAAACGATCACAAGTTCAACGAACTATAGCGATTACCTTTTGCGTTTTCAGATCAACCTGAGAAGATAACCTGAGCCAAGCGGAAAACAGTAGTGACTCATGGATAGTTAAGCAAGGGGAATGAACATCATTCTGTTCACAGTATCCAGATACCCTTGCAAAAGTTTCTTGCTTTTTAGGGTGTCCGGAAATATAGATATTTCCTACTATATGTCCACCAGTTTTCCTACCAGCTAAAACATCCATTAGTGTAGTTTTACCAGCACCACTAACACCAACTAATGCAGTAAGCACACCCGGCCTAAATGCACCGGTAACATTGACTAGTAACTGCAATTTATCTCCTGCTAGACCTTGTTGCTTAAGTTCCTGAAGAAAAAATTCAGACGAAGATAAGGGATTTGTTATGGAGCAATTGCATCAAATTGCTACTAGAATTAAACTTCTGTTTGTTTACCATGGGGACGTCAACGTAGTAACTGATGTCTCTAAAACACATGGAAAGTGGCCGAAAAGGAAGAACCATGCCTCTTCGTTTCTTCTTCTCCCTTCCTGCCGAGAGACCAGAAATCATGAATTTTTCATTGAAACAAAAGAAAACTTTGAAACTTAGAATGCTTTAACAGACCAGTGAATGAGTGTGTGTGGTTCAAAAACTCTCCAAATGGAATAATGTTATATTCACTCTCTTGTTCTTTGTCCTTGTTCTGGATCTTTCTCTTTGAGACAACTGCTTGCTGACTCCCTAATGCTGCAGAAAGTTGTAAAAACATGATAAGTTCCCTTTACTGTTAGCAGTGTGACTATAGTTACACTTTACATTACAGGTACATCAGTTTGCACTAAGATCAAGACATGTCAACTAGTAATACTAGAGCATTTTTCATTTGCTCAATTCTTTGCAACACCTAGAGTTTCTCTCTAAACGCGTCATAATAAAAGACTTGTAGAACCAGAATATAGCTATGCAAGATGATCGTATAGAGGACTTTTTTAAGAGAACTTACGGTTAAGGTAAGTAAGAAATATCGTGAATAGGATGTTGAACAATATCGTATACCCAATCAATGCACCAATACCGATCCAATACCAATAGTCCTCTGGAAACAGACTGCGAACCTTTAATAACATCTGACCCAGAGGCATGTCCCCAAATCTCTGCCAGTTTAATAAGAAAAGGTAAATCTATGTCCAATGGTAGTACTTATATCTGGTTTTCATGAATAAACATTGAGTTACATTTAATCAAATCAGCTTAATTACTTGAACAACCTTCTGGTCTTTGTTTATAAGCTTATAGATTGAATTTTTGACTGGCAAACAAAAAGATCATAAAAGAAAACTAGGACGATGGATAAACGTATAGATGCTTGTACCTTATCCCAAGAATGGCCACGGAACTCATTTACTGAAGCTGCATTCTGGGCATACATCAAAGGCGAAAACCAGTAACCCCAGATCCACCAACTTGGGATGCTATCTATAACAATGTGAAAGTTCAACCAAAAATTAGTTAAATTAAAGCCATTTTTGCTCAAGGTGAAGCAACTAAATCATAGATTAAGCGAAATAGAGTATGCAAATGACCTCTTGAAAGAACAAATCCTCCGAGAGCCATGACAACCAACATTGCAAAAGATCCAAAAGTATTAGCAACTATCATATTTCTGCCTAGTGCTGCCATCAAACGGAAGAGACCTATTGACATCTGATGCAATGAAAGATACAACAAAAACTGGCGGAGGCACCTGAAACAATTAAATCAAATAAGTTGTCCTAACTCTATCAAACATGGTGATAAGTTAATACAGAATCTAAAACAAAAGGAAAAAATCGACAAAAAAATGAAACGATACCTAGTTATTTGAGGATCAAAGCCAACCACATAGTATGTAGCTGCAACCCAAATAAAGGACTCTAAAATTGATGTGGGGATACTCAAAATCCAAGATGGTAGAGTATATGTCCAACAGGGGTAAAAGTGCAAATCCCTCTGCTTGTACAGAACGGGAAGCTTGGCGATCAGCATAGGCACCTCCAAGAAGCCATTGAAAAGAACCATAAGAATTGCAAAGTATAGAGCACCAAGATAAACAGCTCCATCTTCAAGTGTATCGTGATGCATTGTTGAACGGAAGAACACACTCATCATTATCAAGATAATCAAAAAGAGCTGCAAAAGTAGAAAACAATATTTCCTTCTCAACAAACTAATAGTATTTTCTATAAAATGGATCTAAAATTATGATGAAACTGCTAAAACTATGACCTGAGTGATTTTGAAAACAAGCACAACTGAGTTCCTTTTTAACAATAGCATCTGCCAGGAAAAACTGATCTTTAGAAGCTCGGATTTTTTCACACCATAAGTACTAGAGGACAGTGCTGCAGGGTGATCGTCACGTTTGTCAAATGGGATAGCCAGCTCCTGTGCCAATGCATGACCAACATGAAAGGATTGAAAGCCTTCAACAAACTTTGTTGCCGGTACATAGTTGTACTGGTTATTGAGAAACCAATACTGCCCTTGATCTTTTTCAGATGTTACCTGCGAAAAGATAGCAAGATGGCAAACCAAATAAGAGCACTATCAATATGGCATCAGTTCAATACTTGAACTCTGACAATTACCTCTTGAAGAAAATCAGCAACATTTTTCCTGGAGGGGCATTTGAAACCCATAAACTCAAAGAACTCAAGTGCACTTTCACGGGGACCTTGATATACGATATGGCCCTCACTTAAAAGAATTATATCATCAAATAGACAGTATGTTTCAGGGTCAGGTTGTAATAAAGAAACCAGGGTAGTCCCATCAAATGCGCGAGTCGTATGCTTTAAATACTTGACAATTTGATAGGTAGTTGAACTATCAAGCCCGGTTGAGATTTCATCCATTAAGAGTACCCTTGATGCACCCATTAGCAACTCACCTGCATATAAATGTTTCACAACTTTAAATACTCCAAGCAACACTTTTTCATCAACTAGTAGCAGAAAATGAAGGGAAGTACCAGTAGTAAGGCGCTTCTTTTGACCACCTGAGATCCCTTTGAGCATTTCATCTCCTACTAATGTATCCGCACAAATATCCAATCCTAAAATCTTTGCAGATATTTCAGAAAGATATAAAAGAAATGTTCCAAATAATAGTCTGCAAACATAGGGGAAAATATAGCTCCATATGCAGCATGTGGAGTGAATGTTGAAAAACAATACCTGTAGAATATAATCTACAACTACACTTGTCTGTTCTCCCAATGCTACTGCCTAGGAGAAAACAGTTACATCAATATTCAGATGAAACGGTTTCTCTATATAGATACCCTGGAAAAAGCAAACTTTTACTCAGATGACATACCTTAATAAAAATATCAAGATCTTGATCAGGAATTATTCCAGCATTTTTCTCTCTTCTTAGAAGTTCCATAAGCAAATCTGCCCAAATTTAATATGGTTCTGTATCAAATTCAGCTACAAAAAGTATTGTAAAAAAGTGCAGATCTAGATAATATTACCATGCTTAAAACCGAAACCCTGGCAACGTCCAGAGAACTCAAGTGTCTCCCTTACTGTCATTTCTGCAATATGTGAATCCCTTTGGCTGATGTATGCAGCAGTCCGCTGAGGAATAAACTCCTTCAAATCATGTCCATTGTAGGTAACTTTTCCTGACATCTTCAAAGTAAGTTAACTGCATTAATGAGGAACTATAATCTTTTCAAAAAAACAAAGATAGCTGAAATGTGATCTTGAACCAAAACCTGAACTTTTCAGTAATTTTTTTAGTAACAAATGAATTCTAAGGAATGTACCTTCAAATCTTTATCAAGGCGGCCAGCAAGTGCCAAAAGCAATGTTGTTTTTCCAGAGCTTGGAGGACCCAATAGTAGAGTCAACCTGAATACAAGACTACCTCAGGATATTTGAAGTTTAACTCGTCGACATGCGATACACACTTCATTGGAGCTCAATTTTTTACCTTGAAGGCCTTATAAAACCACTTATGTTGTTTAGGATGGATAACTTCTTTCTCCGACTTGGGAAAATCCTCAACTGTCTCAAGAAAGTCTGTTCTCATTTTTATGACAGAAACATTGTTAGACACTATAGGCACATTGAAATAGTACTTTAGGAGAGACATGAGATTTACCTCAGTCATGTTGAATATGAAGTTTGGAACTGTAGGCAATGCTCTGTCTCCTACATGGACCATTGCATCAACTTTAAGATGCTGAAAGCAAACCTTAACTTTTGGGAATTCCAAATTCACCCTGAAAGTTAGATTAGTTCGATAGGCTTTAGAATATAAACGATACAATAGATAGTGTTGAAGATCATACGGATGATAAACTCCAAATTTCAGCTGATCCTAAAAGATGTATAGATTTAAGCGTTGATCCTTCTTATGATAATTTTCCATTTTTTTATCCGCTTTGAATGAAAAAAGTCCTCAATTCATATCCTCAAAATATTTCTAGAAAAGCAATAGGTTCAAAATTAGCGTACTAAAAAAGCAGTCCGGTGCACTAAGCTTCCGCTATGCGCGAGTCCAGGGAAGGGCCGGACCACAAGGGTCTATATTATACACAGCCTTACCCTGCATTTCTGCAAGAAGCTGTTTCCACGGCTTGAACCTGTGACCTCCCGGTCATGGCAACAACTTTACTAGTTACGCCAAGGCTCCCCTTCAAAATTAGCGTACTAACAAGACTAAAATCTATTCCCAACTAGTAGTTATCAGGATCTTTATTTACAATTGTTCCCTATAATCCATGCAAAATAATTCCTGTATTAATAATCTCTATTAGAATTCCCGCATTACTTAGCATAGCTTGCATCAAAGATACAAAAATTATTGTCAAACAAGTTATAAAACCAAGTGACTTTCTTTGTTCAAAAGAAAAACTCCAGAGAAAGCAATAACAACTACTAAACAAAATGCAGAAATACAAATCACAAGCAATGAAATTGAACATAGTGAGTAATAAAGCAAAAAAAATCTATTGGACCAATGAAATAAAAAGAACTTACGCCTCAAATCTTTCCTTAACTCTATTAAAGAACAGCTCTGTATCTTCGTTAATGGCATTAATCAACTTATCCAAGACTTGCTTCTGTTGTTGATCTTTCATTTTACCAACATCAACCAACGAAACCTCTCCAGAAATGTCTCGAAAGATCGAAGTCCTGGCTCGAATATAAGTAGGAGATCTCTGCAAAGCAGCTAATACAAGAGCCTCTTCATCTTTGTTGGCTCCATTTTCACTTGTTCTTGTGAACATATTCTCTGAGGAAGAGTTCCACATTGTTGTGGAACTAAGTGTTAATTAATTAAATCCAGAGCTACAAAGTTTTTATATTTTTAGGGGAAGGATTATAAAGTTGGATTTTTTAGGAGAAATGTAGAATGTGATTACAAGAAAGTATAGGGAAAAATTAAAGGATAGTGAATATAATTTGTGAGGTGAGTAATGTTAGATGTGTCCATCCAACAACTTTGTAGGCTTGAAACTTTAGCATTAATTTGGTGTTTTAATACTTCTTCTTCTTCTCTACCCTCAACCAATCTATACATTTTTCTCATAAAATCATGCATAGAAAGTGACATTTTGAGAGAGAGAAATGGGAAACAGATGAAGTGTTGGAAAATCTTAGTTAGACTTTGGTTACAAATGCTATACTGAAAAGTCAAGAGTTACTTGCTGTACTGAAAAGTAGTTAAAACAGTTAGGAAAAAGGTACCTTTAGCATTTCCTCCACTCTCAACCAAACTCAAACAAGAAATGTGAAATTTTGAAAAAGAATATAGCATGGGATTCAACTACAATTTAATGCACTAACAGTACTCCCTCCGGTCCACAATAAGTGACCAATTTACTTTTGACACCCCCAAGTATTAAATTCTATACAAAAATACTTAGTATGACTAAACTACCCTTAATTAAATATTTAATGTGAGGAGTAAAAAAACTTTTTAGGGATATGTACATAAGGATTATTTTGTAAAAACAAATTGAATTCTTTCTTGATTATATAAATGGACATTTATTTTGCACCAAAATGAAAAAGCAAATTGATCACTTATTGTGGACCGGAGAAAGTAATATAAAGGTGCTTATAATTTCTGAATTTTTTATTTTTTTATAACTATTCGTGTAGCGCGTGGAATCCACCAATAATGAGGAGGACTGTTGGGCTAAAGAAGGTACGGTTTTTCCCAAAATGACTCATTCTATTAAGAGATTCTTATATGTCGCCTCCCAATCTTTTCAGCTACATACGTGAGACCTTCGCACACCCAACAATCTTCCCTCGAAGTAAAAGTTCAATGAGATCCATTACTAGGGTCCACATGTCTCTCCACACCATCACTCTGCTATCGTCATGCTCGTCTCACTAAACCTGGGCTCTGATACCAGTTGTTGGGCTAAACCAACACGAAGATACTTTTATATGGTATGATATTATCCGATTTGGGTCAAGCCCGCACAGTTTTCCGCAAAAAGTCTCACTCCATTAAGAGATTCATACACTATATATGTAGCATCCCAATCTTTTCAACTATAAATATGGGACTTTATTTGCACAACCAACAAGGTCTCTACGACGAATACAAAATTTTAAATCAGTTAACGAAATATCACTGGACAGAATGTGCTCTTGTGGCTATAGTCACTAACAAAACAAAAAATTTATATATTTTAATTAAAGTTGTTCAACTATATATAATCTGATTCAACATGTTGCTTATTAACTATCTATATCTATTTCTACATAGTGTAAGCTTTGATCTCATGTGTAAAGGTACGTGTAGTTTAATTATTTTTATTTAAAAATGTTACTAGTAGATATTATATGGATTGCAAATTTGTTTCTAACTGTACTATATGGTATTTTTGTTTCTTCATATAAATGCATTTAAGACTTATCAGAGTTCTAGATTGTCTGTCAATATAAATCATTGAAAGACCATAAATATGACAACTGAGCACAAGCTGTTTTCTGATCATATCACATTTGACATTAACTCTATGTTGTACTTGGTGCACTTAGAAATTTTCCATTTGAGAAACATTTTACATGCTTTTAGGGTCTGTCCGGAAAGCCACCTAGTAATTGGAATTGATGTAATTACTAGTAATTACAAACCTAATAATTAATTACACAGTCTAGTAGTTACATAGTATTGTAATTACGACGATCTATTTGTTTGTTATGATGTAATTACAAGTGTACTGTTTGGTTGCACAAGTGTAATTGCACAGTTAGATTAAATTTTAAATATAAAATTAATTACCAAATATTAAAAGTTAAGATTTAACAAATATATGTCTTATAAATAATATAAAATTTGACATTTAAGATAGATATTGTTTCTTGAAAATATATTAATTAGGAATTATATTTGTAACTGATATTGTAAAAAAAAATTGATATATACTTTTAAAATAAATTATATTTTACTTTAAACAATTGTAAAAACTAAAAGTACATATTTGTAAGAACGTTATGGATTGCATGCTTGATAAAATGATTAACTTTTATAAATATAATGCCATAACATTACTCAAATATTTTACGAAAAAATAATCTATCAATTCAAACCGAACAGAAATGCAATATGAATTAATAAGTGACTTTTATTAAAGTAAATAAAATGGAAGCAAAAATATAACATAAATTCAAAATTAAAAAAAATAAATAACATAATAGTCTTATGTAAAATTATAGCATAACATAAAATATGCTTTAACATAATTTAAGTAAATATAATTCAAAAGAAAAGGAAGACATAAATCTATAAGCTCATTTAACACTGAGATTCTACTTTAATGACATCACTCATTATATGTTAAGTTAATTTTGTGATTCGTTATTTTTAATATTAGGAGGAGGAGTTTCAAAACTAGAATATTATAATACAATTATGCTAAATGAAGAAGTTAAAAAAATATAAAAATATGAGCAACCACCTGGAATTACAAAAAAAAATTGAAAAATGAGAATATTATCTAAATATTAAAAAGTAATTTATCATTTTAACATAGTTAGGTTTGCATATAATCTCATCCAATAACAAAGTTCAACTCTAATGGCATCACTCATTATAAGTCAAGTTTGTGAATGACTTATTCTTTATAAGTAATGAGGTATATTTTTTTAGAAAAATTAGAATAATAACATTGCTAAGTGCAATAAAAAATAAAGCTAAATAATTAACAAAAGAAACAAAATATGAGAAATTATGTAGAAACACGTGAAGTAAAGGTTCGAAAATCCCAAAAGTGAGGTCAGCGAGGGTAGGATGTACGCAGCCTTACCCCTACCCTGTAAGGGCAGAGAGACTGTTTCCGATATACCCTGGCTAAAGAAAGGATGGAAGAACCACTTATAGCAAGTAATATCAATACAAGATGTTTAGAAACACAAAATCCAAGAAAGCAAAAGAGAGTATGAAATAAGCACTAATAATCAGTAATAACAGTACAAGGTATGAAATGATAACAAACTAAGGGCGTACGGAAGGCAAGTAACAACAGTACAAAATACGTGGTAGCTGCAAACTAAGAATAAAAGGGATTCCAAATTAACACTAATACTATTGAACTAAGGAAGACACATGGAAACGCTCAACTACGTACTAACATTCTACCTTTATTCTCAACCTCCACACTCTTCTATCAAGGGTCATGTCCTCGGTTAGCTCCAGCTATGCTATGTCCCGCCTTATCACCTCTCCCCAAGATCTCTTTGGCCTACCTCTACCCTTCCTCTTACTCCCCAGGCCAATCTCTCACACCTTCTGACTGAGGCATCTGTGCTTCTCCTTTTAACATGCCCGAACTATCTTAGTCTTGCTTTTCGCATCTTTTCTCAGAAATAAGAGAAATAAGAAAATAAATAATGTAAAAAATAATATTTTAAAAAAAATTACGAAGTTAAAAAAATTATTAAAAAATAAATTAAAAAGAAAAGAAAAGAAAAAAAATGCAAAAAATAACCTTGTAATTACACGATGTAATTTTCAACAATTCTCAGAGTGTAATTACATCCCATTAATTATACCCAATTATATGTTAACCAAGTAAATTACTTGGTTAGACAAACATGTCAAAACTGTATAATTACACTCAATTATACTAAAATCCAATTATAGGGTGGCCTTCCAAACAGGTCCTTATACTTTCTCTTTTTTTTTGTTTGCCCTTTCCACCATTACTTTTGAATTAAAGGTGAAATTTAAAAGAAAACGTTAAACCCAAATATTGACCTTAATGTATATAGAGTTTTTCCACTAATGAGATTTACTGGATTGTTGTTATTGTTGTTGTTGTAATGTCTATACAGTCAAAACTTACTTTAACAACCTCATTTGCTTTGAATTTTTTGGCTGCTACAATGAAGTATTATAGAGGACATATTACAGCTAGAGGCGGATCCAGGATTAAATTTAATGTATTCAACTTTACAATGAATTAATTATACTGTTAAAATTATGAGTACAATATTTGTTAAAAAATTTAATAAATTTGTACCTACATATCTATACTCGATATCGAATGTTAAAGATTACGTTTGTCCCTGATTATAGGATAACCAGGGGCGGAGCAACCTTAGCTTAAGCGTTGTCATCCGACTCCGTTTTGTCGGCAAATATAATTTCAGCGGCAAATATAATTCCATTGTCTCCAACAACAACAACAACAAAAAGATCACCCATTCTATGCAATTTGCAATTTTGGAGAGTTTGTGTTCAATTTGCATCAATTTGAAATGAAGAGTCTTTGAGTGATTATTTCTGGTACTTACATTCAAAAAGAAGTATTATGTACTATATTTAGTTGGGATATTATGAGCCCATTTCAAAAGGGTAAATAAAACTAGTAGTAGTGTACTTTATTAATATGACATGAATTGTATTTTTTAGTATATAATGTCATTATATATTTTGTTAAATATCGATATCGTTTACAAAAATTTTGTGTACGCCCCTGAGCATAACAATAAGTTAGTTCCAAAGAAAATTTGATCGTTACGATGAGCTATTATTATAAAGGATAAATGTTATAGAGAAGTTTGATAATCAGCGTGAATTTATAAAGATTAATTCTATCTCTACTCCGATGTGAATCGTCCAAATAATATTGTGTTCTTTCTGTCCAGATTTACAGACAGACTCTTTATTAAAAGACACTGAAAATTAATATTTTACTTCATTTTACCATTTATTCTATTTTATATAATATTCAGAAGCTTTTTAGAAATCAAATTGAATTCTAGCCGATGCGTTAGATGCTAGCTCTTTATGTCTTCATTTTATAATATTCAACAGATACTAAAAGTAAAAATCTTTTAACTGTGTTTTTGTTTCCTTTTGGGTCAAGACTTATATATCTACGGAAGAATATCATCCCTTGTCACTCGGCCCAACAATCCATTCGAAAATGGCTCACGTTTGAAGATTTTATTCAGTGTAATTCAGGTTGTACATAACCTGAAAATTATTTTTCACCAATTAGCCCATCAATTTTTTCTTTGTTCTTCTTCCTCTTCCTTCGTCCCCCTTTTTTCTTCGTTCTTCTTCCTCTTCTCGCGCAGCCTTTGCACCACAAAACTTCTCTACTATTGTTATTCTTCTTCAATTCTTTTCCGGATTAACTAAGGATTTGATAAATAAAAGTCACCATTACAGGTGGTTCGAAGATTCGATTTCAGAAACTGAATTTTTCAATTTGTTAGTTGTTTGGAATGGGTGTTGTCCCAATTGATTGGAATCATCAAGATGAGTTCAAAACTTAAATTTCAAGTGAATTGGAGTAGATTTAGGCTATATTTGAGTTAAATTTCAGAGGATGCCCAAGGAAGAAGAAGAACACGTGAAGCTCCATTGATAGGATTCATTTGTATAATAATGTATAATATTGTATAAATAGTGTATAATAGTGTATAAACATCACTTATACACTATTATATACAAGGTAGATACATTATTTACAGATATTTGGTGAATTTCCCGCATTTTCTTCTTCTTCTTCTTCTTCTTCTTCTTCTTCTTCTTCTTCTTCTTCTTCTTCTTCTTCTTCTTCTTCTTCTTCTTCTTCTTCTACACCTATATACATAGTGTATCAAGAATATTTTTACTTAGTGATTATACATCTTTATACACTATTATACAACTATATACATAATGTACCTGTTTGTATAAAAGTGTATAACATTGTATAAAAGTGTATAAACATCTTTGACGAAATTTTTTTACGATTTTCACTTGCAATTCTTATATAAAACTAGTCCAAATCTCCAGCAAATTACTTCAAAGGCTTTGTATACAACCTAATTAGACTATTTCTAATAAGTTCAAACAATACCAACTCCAAATTTCTCACAAAATCATAATCAAAATTTAACAAGATTAGCATTAAAGGATATGAGATTTTAGGTTTCTCGCGTCTGTTTTTGCGTTTTGTAGTTGTGATAGGTATGTATAAACCTGAAGATAT
This sequence comes from Nicotiana paniculata, assembly GCA_005239505.1. Lineage (NCBI taxonomy): Eukaryota > Viridiplantae > Streptophyta > Magnoliopsida > Solanales > Solanaceae > Nicotiana > Nicotiana paniculata. The sequence goes on from MDKI01219709.1 coordinate 28,605, forward strand.
AAAAAATCAAAAAAAAAAAAGAATCAGAAAAGTATTGGTTATAAAAGAAGGCACGAATGCGTGTTGACCGAGTGTCTCGATCAATAGTTACACTAAAAATGGGGAACTGATTTTTGTTTATCTAAAACCAATATTCGAAAGTTTCCACAAAATGTTACTATAGTTTGTAATGGGAAGGGAAATATAACAAGATACGCAAACTTTGGCAGCAACAATATCAAAAGGCATACATCTAATGAGTGATGAACATGCCTTGTTGATATTTGGCTACACATTTGTAAACTTGTAACTGGGCTAAAAAAGTGCAAGATCAACTTATGGAGTGCATTATTCTATAATTTTCTCTATATTTACAACTCCTTTTCTCTTAATGTTAATTCTCCAACAAGTATTTCGGTCAAATAAATAGGGTTGCCTCCGCTACGATGACTATATATTAGACCATTTGCTTGCTCAATTTAATGTCAATCACTTCCTAATGTAAATGCATTTTAATTGACAAGACAATTTTCTATAAATACAAACTTAGTAAAATGAGAAAGAAAAAGACGAGAAAGAAGTAAGAACCATATATATCCAAGCAAGTATAAACAATACGAGAAATTCTGTAGAGAGGAGGGAAGATTGTAAAAGAAAATTTGAATCTAACTTTCAGAATTTTCTAAAAAGTAGTATTATACTAGTATATGTGTATGTATGTATTACATACTTCCACCTTAGGGATAAAAAATTTTTTATAAACCAATTTTTATTGCAAACATCCAAACTTAGAAATGAAGAAATCATCTTCGATATTATGTATTAACTTCTAATTGAATAATTTGGAATTCATGGAAATTAAAAGATTTTATGTAGGGGTTAGAAAATTATAAGTTCATAGGACCACCTAATTAAAGGGTGCAATAAATTCTGCAATAGGACTAAGTTTAAAAGGTTTCAACTGTAATTATTCTCAAAAATCTTTATTATAATTAAATGAGTAGTAATATTTTAGAATAATATGACAGACATGTGAGTATATTTATTATCAACCGTTTGTAATAATTGCCACTCAAAAGTGGGTTAGTTGCGTAGAGAAGCCACTTATTGGCATTATAATGTAATTTATAGTAGTAGTTTTTTCTTTTATTTTGTGTTGCAGAAAAAATATTGTTTAACAAAAAAATAAGATTTTTAGTCAAAGCTTATTTTTAGAAGAACTCGGTACTGATAACCAAATAATTCCTTACTTCCTCAATAATTTATGTAAAAGGAAATAAAATTAACAACAAAGTAAGAAAGAGTAGTTGATTGCACAGAATAAACAAGAAAAAGTAAATATATTTCGGTAATACTCAGAATGTGTTTTTGCAAATGAGATTCTCTCCCCTTATATAGGAGTTTACAAATATAACATTTACTCCTATTTGGGGCAAAATCATTATGAGCTTTAATGGTATTAATTGACTGTAATCGTAACTGTCTATGAGAATCTTGTAACGATTTTGATTCCCCTTCCTCATTAATTGTAGGTTCGTGAATCTTCCCTCTTTCCAGTCTTAATTCATTACGTTCGGCCTCTTCAGCAGCTGTTTAGATTCGAACGTTAATTCTCCATTATCCCGTAGGTGTTTGACTCGTACTTATTGTGCTTTATATTTCTTGTAAATAAAATATGTCAATTGTCATCTCCTCATTGTTCCACGTATTATACTTTGTCAACTAAATATAATTTCACGTGTACCATTTATTTATCACCAATACAGATAGTCCTCCCACTTTCTGAATACTACAATTGAATATTCGGGAAGTGGTATATATTTATGGCATGAATTCTTTGCCGTTGTTTCCCAAGCATCATTGTGTTTTCTTCAAAACCAACGGGTCGTATGTCACTTTCATTTAATGCATATTCCACGTGACTTCTGATGATTAGTTATGTGGCTCCTCAGCGTTTTTAGGGCTTTTCTGCGGCTGTGTCAGTCACGAAGTGACGGTTTCATTATGACATTTCATCATGACTTACTTTATATGATTGTAACTTCTTCTTATAAATACCTCATATGTCTTAGGTTTTACAAAAACCTTCACTCTACAATGTTTTTCTTCTTCGCTCTTCCTTCTTTTCCAGTGTATATTCCTCTGTTAATTCCTTATACAATCATGTCTTCATCAAATCCCGATCCTCGCAAAGTAGTAATTATTGATGAACTTGCTCATTCATCTGCTCCTGTTAGAAGTAGAAGAGGAGGCAGATTACGCAGTTTAGGTTCACTGTCCAGTCGTGGTTCTTCTTCTCAAACCAGTACCCCCACTCCTTCTTCTTCTACACCTAGGGCTTCTTTAACCCCTTGATCTTCTGCTAGGAATATGGAATCAAGTGAACCCATACGTGAACCAATGGTTGATGAATTCGTTCCGCAGGAATTTTCTTTCTCATCTGACCGTGAAACCATTAGAAATCAAGTTTCTTCTTTAGCCTCTCATGATTGTGCCGATCTTTATCCTGCCCAAATTACCATTGGTTTAATTTCTCTTGTTCGAACAGAATGCTACTGGAAACCTGACTTCCCAGTTTTAGTTCTTGGTTCAAACCAAAGAATAACTTCATATCAGGCTGGTTATTCCTTTGTTTATACATATCCTTTCACTTTAGGGTTTAGACTACCTATTGACCTAGTAATTATTGAATTTTGCCGCTTCTTTAGTGTATGCCTAGGACAGATCGGTCCCATTGTTTGGAGGGCTATTGCATGCCTTCGTTATCTATCCAACTTGGATTTTCTGCCTTTCACCTTTCAACACTTGCTTCATTTTTACTCCCCTAAATTATTTTGTGAAGGGGTTTTTCTCTCGTGGCCAGAAGCAAAGGGTATTGCTTAGCCCTGAGGATGATAGAGACCGTGGTTGGTATGCCCGCTTAGTTGTTTCTCCCACAAGTGCTTTGGTGAGTGAAGAGAATATGCCCTTTCCAGAAAAGTGGAATTTTGCACATAAGTGTTTTTCCCTTATCTTTTCTTCTCTTTCTTGAAAAAAGAAAACATATACTCCCGTATCTACTTTTTCAGCAACCATGGATGTTTTTTAGGAGATTACTAACTTCCGTGCTTGGGTAGAAAGTTGTTGTTAGTTTCCCCTATGGAGAAAAGTTCTTGGAAATACCTTTCTCAGAGGTTTGGATGGAAAGCCAAAACACATGGTACCTATTCTGTTTAATTTTTCTTCTTTTCTTTGTGTTAACTTTGGAGCTCCTTACCTAACTTTTTTCTTTTTCTAGGATTTTCTATTTGTGGTGTCAATCCCGTAACTATTTCTTCTACAAGACTTTCTGTATCTCTTGCTCAAGAGAGAATTTTAAACTCTTTATCGAAAAGAAAAGTTGACGGAGCCCGTGGCTCTGAAGGTGAAGATGAACAGGAAGAGGGTTTTTTAGTGCGCAGGACTCGAGTTAGGAGGCGCGTTATTTCTGATGATGAAGCTACCCCTCCTCTAAGTTCAAACCCTTCCACACTTTTAGATGAGCTCGAAAGTGCTACATTAGTGGTTTCCGATGAAGAGATGAATGTTCCTCCCCATGATCCTGCTGATAAATTATTTTCCCGTGGTTTTGATAATGAAGCCTTTGGCCCCGTTTCTGAAGAGTTGCCACTTTCTTCTCTTCCAGTGTCAGTCTCCATTAGTTCTCAAGCTTCCAATCCTGAAATTGTTGCTACTGCTCCCCCTGTGACTGCCTCCACTTCCTCTACCATTCCAGTTGCTACTACTTTTCATGCAGGAGTTGGTCCTTCTAGTAGCAATAAAGCGATGAAGAAAATTACCATTGAAGTTCCTGAGAGTGGGAATTTGCTGAAAAAATCTGGTCAAGATGATGTATGGTTGAAACCTTTGCTCGGACCAGTGGAGAAGGCAAAGTTGGAGAGCCACAGTTTTTTGAATTGGATGAATGATATTTGATCATGCTCAACTATGTCTTATAGAAAGACTAAACGGGCGCTGCAAATATAATCCGAGGTATTACGCCCAGAGTCGATCCCACAGGGAATTTACGTATCAATCAAGCCGTCAGAATACGAAACTTTTACTTAATCAATTTTTTCAAGACTTTTAAATATCAATCGGTGATGTTTTACTATTTCTAATGACAAAATGAATAAGCTAACGATTAACTAACAATATGATGTAAACAATTATAATAAAGGTCTAAGGTTATGGTTTACCCCGTCGGTGAACTTCCTTCTCGGATACTTCTTATAGTTTGATTAGTTGTCTCTATCAATCATGAACACTCTATCTACCATAAATCTCTCTCAAGTAATTATGATAATTTACTAGACGCACTCTCTCAAGTTACGCTAGCTAGATTGCAATGCAGTTCATTTTATTTCTAATCCAACCTCTAAACCCTCGGTTATGACTTTCGCCTATACTCCGGGAGTGATGTTGTTCAAACAACTACCTAAATATGCAATCTCTCTCAAGTAGATACATAATAAATAGGAACATCTAATTGAGGGTCCTTGAATCAACTACAACAAGAACGTAGTTGAACAAATAGAGTTTAATCAACCAATCAAAGCTATATTAATATCACGATAAGTTCATCCCCCAACGGGTTCCACCAAAACCCTAGATTAAAGATATTAGCTAATCATGCTCATAATAATCAACTCCAAAATAACTTGTATAATTAAACTACAAAGTAATGAATAAAGGATGTAAAAATCAATGTTTTGCTTTGCTGAGTAGTATTCCACAGGCTTCTCTTGTCTCTAATGGAATCTACCTTCAAAGTTGTGTTTTTGGGTCTATTTATATGTTTGGGACAAACTCTAAACGTGTAGGAGACTTCTATTCAAATCGAGAAACACTTAAAATCTTCAAAACTCGGATTGGGCCGGACCAGGGACCAGGCTTTATGGCCCAAACGCCCGGATAAAGCCTGGCCAGACCTGGCGTTAGGGCTCAAACGCCCCCCAAATGCCTGGTCCTATCAGGCTTTATGGCCCAAACGTCTGGATAAAGCCTGGTATGACCAGGCTTTACAGCTCAAACGCCCGGCTATAGCCCGGTTCACTCATTTTCGCCTCTTGAGCGTATTTTTGACATTTATGCATCCATTTAGCTCGGCTTCCATCTCCAATTCACCTACACATGAAATAGACTCTATTATGCACATAAAAATTGTATTTTTATCATTAACGCACATAAAATGTAGGGCACATAATGTGTTAAACCATGAATTCTAGCCACACATCAATATTGTTCATTCATCTCTGAAGGTTCGAGTTTTAACTTTACTTTTTTTTCTCGTGGTTGTTGTCTTTTGTTTAACCACAACCCCCTTCCTTTATTTTGTAGATCAAATTGATAGGCACAGAGCTTATGAAAAGGATTGTCCATACCGAGCAACAAGTCATTGATTACTGTACCGAAGTTGACAACTGGAAGGAGAAATTTGAGGGTCTTCAACTGGAGAAGGAAGTTTTGGCTGAAGAAAAGAATGCCTTGGAACCACAAGCAAAGATGGTTGCATTTGAGTTAGCAATTGAAAAGGCTTCTTCAAGTCAAGTTGGCAAAGACAAGGATATCCTTGAGTATTAATTTGCGGAGCAACTTTCTAAAGCCACTGAAGAGATAAGGGGTTTGAAAGAACTTTTTAACCAAAAGGAGACTTATGCCGGAGAGTTAGTTCAAACACTTACCCAAGCTCAAGAAGATCTTCGTGCCTCTTCTGATAAGATCAAGTTCTTGGAGAGATCCCTCGCCCCTTTGAAGACTTCCTATGATGCTTCTATAGTTGAGAAAGAAGAGCTGAAGGCCGAGATTGACCAGTGGGAGAAAGATTATGAAGCTCTTGAAGATAAGTTGACACTCGATGTGAGTTGGGATTTTTTGAATACCCGCCTCGAGACTTTGATGGAGGCTAGCCAGGAAGGCTTCGACCTGAATGCTGAGATCGCCAAAGCTAAAGAAACGATTGAAAAAACTCAACAAAGTCAGAGCTTTTCCTCACCGGAGGTTGACATTCCTGAAGGTGATGATCTTATTCCTGGTGAAGTTACTGTTCAAGCCCCTTCTGCCCAATCTGAATCTTTTCCCGTTGCTGATGATACCACATTGGATGTTGCCCCTTAGTTTTTTTAACAGCTTAGTTTTATTTGAAATTTTTTGATGGGAAGTTTTTTTTTTCTTTTTGGAATGGATGGTTAATTTTTACCCCTATCTTGTTTTGGGGTTCGATAACAAACAAGTACCTTGGTTTTGGCCAAGTTTTTTAATATATATTTAGTTTTGGCCAAGTTTAATATATTAACTTTTGTTTATTTTGAGTTTTTATTTTACTTTTTGGCTTGCATTTAAAATGCTTTAATTTTCGTTATTTCGACAGATACGAAATTTTACAAAAGATGGCCCTTTTATAAATGACACCAATGAAGAAGACGTCTCAACTTCATATTGGTGTAAATATATGAGAGAAGTAGAAAAAGGAATACTTCGCAGAAGTTTCATGAATAATTTGAGGAAGTTTCATGCTTTGAACTTTCAAATTTTATATAACACTTTTCATGTATACAAATAAATTTTTGTACAATATCCACAACTCTTTCATAACTGTTTTCTTTGTAACAGGTTTCAAAATTTCGGGTCTATCTAGTAATGCATGACTAATTATTTCCCTTAACCTAAAAACTCGTAGGAACTTGAAAGGTTTTTGATTCAGGATTGTTTTATGGATCTTGATTAGCTCTTGACTTTTGACTTTTAGGTTGATCCAGGATTGAATTCTGACTTTTAGTCTTCTTTGTCTTCATATTTACAGTCCCCCAAGTGTTAGATCTTTAAGTATGAAATCTCGAGCACTTGATTATTTCTTCCATTTGGTCCATTTTCTGAAAAGGAAAATACATACCGGACTCGGACGTATACATTTAGATGATGACTGCTTAACCCTTTTTATTTCCATCAGAAAGGTTGTAACCTATACCGGAAATAATTATGTATTCCGCGTGTCTTTCGGGTCTAATATCATCATTTGGTGTGGGCAACTTCTTGCCTATCATCTGAAATTGTTAGTATAATTTAAAAGAACAAAATAAAATCAGGGTTGATCGATTCCTGACCGTGGGTACTTCCTTTTCCTAGAAGTAATACTTCTTCAAATGAACAACATTCCGATACGAAGGTAGTACCTTTCCTGCCATGGTTTCCAACTCATAAGCACCTTTTCCAGTGATGCTTCGGATCTTGTAAGGACCTTCCCTATTTGGACTCAACTTCCCTACACCAGCTGCTTTTGTTGATTGAAAAACCTTTTTGAGAACGAAGTCCCCAATATTGAAGTATCTGAGATGAGATTTTCTGTAGTAGTATCGCTCAATAATTTGCTTCTAAGTTTCCATTCTTATTAGAGCCGTTTCTCTTCTTTCCTCAAGTAAATCAAAATTCGTTCTCATCTCTTCAACATTTGATTCCTCAGTTGCTTGTGTAAATCTCGTACCAGGCTCATCTATTTCAACTGGAATTAAGGCTTCAGCACCATAAACAAGTGAAAATGGAGTCTATCCCTTGCCTGTCTTTGATGTCATTCGATAAGCCCGTAATAATCCTAGTAAGACCTCGGGCCACTTGCCTTTTGATTCCTCTAATCTTTTCTTCAAATTATTAATAATAACCTTATTTGTTGATTCAGCTTGTCCATTGGTCACAGGGTGATAAGGTGAGGAAGTTATTCGTTTGATTTGCCAACTCTGGAAAAATTCTGTGACTTTCGTTCCTATGAACTGTGGGCCATTATCACATGTGATTTCTCTTGGAACTCCAAAACGGCATATAGTGTTTCGCCAAATAAAGTCCATGACTTCCTTCTCTCGCACTTGTTTAAAGGCTCCTGCCTCTATCCATTTGGAAAAATAATTTGTTAATACCAACAAAAATCGTACCTTTCCTTTAACTTGTGGAAATGGTCCCACGATATCCATCCCCCACTTTATGAATATGTAATAGCTCTGTTGGGCGATGCATGTTATTACCATATCGTTGACATTTCTCACACTTTGTCACAAAATTTTCTGCATCTTCTTCCATTCTTGGCCAGTAGTATCCTGCTTTAGTCAAAGTTTTTACCAAGGATCTTCATCCTGAGTGGTTTCCACAATGTCCCTCGTGTACTTCTCTTATCACATATTCTGTCTGAGCAGGTCCGAGGCATCTTGCTAAAGGTCCCCCAAACATTTTTCGATATAAATTTCCTCGAATTAAGCAGTAACGGGCAGCTTTTCGTCGAAGTAGTTGAGACTCTTTCTTGTCTTCAGGTAAGGTTCCATACTGCAGAAAATTGACAAATTCGTTTCTCCACTCCCAACTTAGATTATTGAAATTTACCTCATTTTTATCTTGGTCGAGTGTTGAATGAAACAAATGTATTACAATAGCATTTTTTGCATTTGATATTTTCGCAACTGACGCGAGATTTGCTAATGCATCTGCTTCCGCATTCTCCTCCCTGGGTATTTGCACAATTTTTCCATGATTGAAATTGTCTTATCAATTCTCGTGCCTGTTCCAAATACTATTGCATTCGTGCCTCTCTAGCTATATAAGTTCCCTGCAGCTGGTTAACTACCAACTGAAAATTACTCTTAATTACGATTTGCTCTATAGCCAGTTCTCGTGCCAGTTCCAAACCTGCAATCACAACTTTGTACTCTACTTCATTATTAGTAATGGGGTAGCATTTTAATACTTGTCTTATACTTTCTCCCGAAGGTGAGATTAAAACAATCCCTAAATCTGCTCCTTTAATACTCGAGGAGCCATCAGTGAATAGAGTCCATGTACCTGGATTAGATCCAGTGAATACATGTAATTCCTTTTCTGCTTCAGGAACTGTTTCTGTGCTGAAATCGACTGCAAAATATGCTAAAATTTATAATTTTATTACAGTTCTAGGTTGGTACATAATATCATATTCGTTGGGTTCTATATCCCATTTAGCTAACCTTCCAGACAATTCTTGTTTATGCAGTATATTCCTTAGAGTGTAAGCAATTACTACAGAGATAGGGCGACATTGAAAATAAGGTCTCAACTTTCTAGATGCCATAACTAATGTTAGAGAAAGTTTTTCTAAGTAAGGATATCGACTCATCATCTAACAAAGATTTACTAACATAATAAATTAGAGATTGTTTAACCTTTTCTTCTCGTACTAAAACTGTACTTACCGCCATTTCTGATACTGTGAGATAGACGAGTAACCTTTCTCCATTCTTCCGTTTAGACAACAAGGGTGGATTTGAAAAATATGCTTTTAAATTTTTGAGGGCTTGTTGACACTCATCATTCCACTCAAACTGATTTTGCTTTTTCAATACTGAAAAGAATTTAAAACTTTTCTCCGAAGATTTGGAAATAAATCTTTCCAGAGCTGCTATTCTTCCTGTCAGCCTTTGCACCTCTTTTTCGCTAGTGAGTATGTCTCGAATTTCGTCAATGGTTTTGATATGCACAGGGTTTACTTCAATACCTCTGGTAGATACAAGAAAACTTAAAAACTTACCTGAAGCCATGCCGAAGGCACACTTTTCTGGATTTAATTTCATATTATACTCTCGGAGAATTTTGAAGGTGCTTGAAAGGTGTTGAAAGTGATCTCCTGCTTGTGCAGATTTGACTAGAATATCATCGATATAGACTTCCATTGTCTTTCCCATGTGTTCTTGACATATCTTTGTCACCAATCTTTGATACATGGCCCCAGCGTTTTTCAAACCAAAAGGCATAACTTTGTAGCAATAAGTCTCCCTGTCTGTAAAAAATGAAGTTTTTTCCTCATCTAGGGAATCCATTTTTATTTGATTATAACCTGAATATGCATCTAAAAAACTCAACAGCTCATGACCTGCGGTAGAATCAATCAATTGATATATATGTGATAAAGGGAATGAATCTTTTGGTCTAGCTTTATTTAAATTAGTATAATCTGCGCAAACCCGATATTTTCTAATCCTTTTTCGAACTACCATAGTATTAGCTAACCAGTTCGGATATTTTACCTCCCCTATTGAACTGATTTTTAAGAGTTTTTCTACCTCATCCTGAATCACTTGATTCTTGAAAGAGCTTTGCTTCCTCTTCTTTTGCTTGACAGGTAGGTATGATGGATATTCATTCAATTTGTGAGTCATCACCTACGGAGGTATACCTGTCATATTTGAATGCGAATAGGCAAAACAATCTGTTTTAGCTTTTAAAAATTCAACTAGCTTACCTCTCATTTCTGGTCTCAGCTATGATCCAATATAAATTTTATGGTCTGGCCATTGTTCGAATAGTACAATAGCTTCGAGCTCTTCAATTGTTGTTTTGATGTTTTCATTCTCCTCTGGTTCTTGAATGACATCCGGTCTTGAATCCACATCTGTTTGCCTTGAGCCACTTTCAGATGAGATCTAATTTACCACGTCTTCAACGAGATTCTCGTTTGTATCTTTTCTTGCTTTGTGTGAAACCACCACTAAATTGATATTCTTAGAAACTTGTTGATCTCCTCGGATTTTTTGAATTCCCCATTTCGAAGGAAACTTAAAAACTTGATGTAATGTAGACTGTACAACATTCATCTCATGAATCCATGGTCTCCCAAGAATCACATTATAAGCCATGTCCGTGTCTATTACTTGGAATTTCGTATATTTGATGAATACTTCTGCAAATATGGTTAGCACTATCTCCCGTTTCGTAATAACGGTTGAATTATCGAATCCAGATAAAGAACGTGCTTTTGGTACCATCTTGTCGCCAATTTGCATTTCGTTCACCACTCGTAGAAGAATAATATTCACGGAGCTACCTTGGTCAATCAAAACTTGTTTTACATTAGTATCATGTATAGATAAAGATATTACTTGTGCATCATTGTGAGGAATCGTCAAGCATCTGCATCTACATCATCAAACGTTATACTATCTTCCTCCAAAACTTGACGAACTCGCTTCCCGTGGGTTACTGTGAACCTTGACGTCTTTTTCACAGGTGTGTATGTTACACCATTGACTTCTTCTCCTCCGATTATCACGTTAACTATTCTTTTTCGAGATGGGGGTTTTGGAGGTTCTTGTCTATTTTTCATATAAAATTGTTTACCTTTCTCGCTGAATAGGTCTGTTAAATATCCCTGCTTTAGAAAATGCTCTACTTCACCTTGTAATAATCAGCAATCAGCTGTTTTATGAACATGATCGTTATGAAATTGGCACTAGAATTCTAGATTTTTTTTGCCTGGGTTTGATTTCATTTCCTTTGTCCACCGCACCTTATCTCACATACTCCTTAGAACAGCTACTAACTCGGATGTGCTAATATTGAAACTATAATCTCCAATCCTTGCATTCGTCTTGGTATCTCTATCACGTACATCTCGTTCCTTTATGAACATGGATGATGATCTCGCATCTCTGTTCCTCAATCTAGGGTCAGACCGTACATTTTCTGGCTTGGACTGTGAGTCTCGCCCCGTGGGTCCTATATAAGGCTTGCATCTATTTTTACCAGACCTCTTTTCAGACTCTGACTGCCTCGAATTTGTTCTTTCATCAACCCTTGACTGTGCGATTATGTCTTCTTCAATCCGCAGCTTGGTGTTATACCTGTTATATACATCGTTCCAAGTTGTAGCAGGGAATTCTCGTAAGCTTTCCTAGAGTCTTCTCGTGGCTTTTGAACTTTTTTCATTTAGATTACTTGCAAACGCCATGGCTGCCCAATTATCAGGTACTCGCGGAAGCATCATTCTTTTACGTTGAAATCTATCTACAAATTCCCTGAGTAACTCAGTATCTCCTTTTTTCACCTTGAAGATATCTTCCATCCTTTTTTAACTTTTTGAGCTCCCAAATGTGCTTTTATAAACAAATCTGCAAGCTCAGCAAAAGAATCATTAGAATTTTCAGGTAAAAGAGAATACCATGTTAATGCCCCTTTTGTGAGTGTTTCTCCAAATTTTTCGACCAAAACTGTAACAACCCAACCCGCTAGTGATTTTGTCCGCTCTGGGCCTAGGCCCTCACGGGTTTAAAATGCGTCACTAGGGTCTAAGGCTTGTTAAACTATATACCCAGCATCCCTCTTATGTTTTGCTGATATGGGACTCTGTCTAAAGTCTAGGGTGTTACATACACCCCTCTTACGGACTCAGCGTCCTTGTTGAGGTTTTTCCCACCGCATGGGATTTTCCTAGACTCAGCACTGAGGTTTGCCCCGCCTAACCGGAATTTACCTAAACTCAGTTTAACTTTGACCCACCAGCGGTAAGGCTGACACAAGAGTACCTCTGATACCATCTGTAACATCCCAGCCCGCTAGTGATATTGCCCGATCTGGGCTTAGGCCCTCACGGTTTTAAAATGCGTCACTAGGGTCTAAGGATTTTTATCTTATATACCCAATATCCCTCGTCTGTTTTGCTGATGTGGGACTCTGTCTAAAGTATGGGGTGTTACAAAAACTGACGCAATCTCTTGTTTGGTCAAATCATTGCCTTTTATTCCTGTTGTGAATGTAGTTACATGATCTCGTGGGTCAGTTGTTCCATCATATTTCAGGATGTCAAGAATTTTGAACTTCTTAGGAATGGGCAGCGGGGCCGCGCTCGCTTCCAAGGTTGTTGTGAATATTTATCAATATCCACTCCCTTAATCACAGGTGGTACACTAGGTATTTGTTCAATGCGGTCGTTTTGCTCTTTCATCTGTTTCTGCAAAGTTAGTACCAAATTTTGTAAATCAGAATTATTTGGTGTACCTAGCCTCCCATCACGTGATTCATTGGGAGTTCCCCCGCTTCCTGAATTTTCAAGCCCCGAGCGTGGATTTTCTATGATTGCAGTATTATTTGGGGGAGGAGTTGGTGGTGCAGTTGGCAATCCCCTAACAAAAGCTTGGAAAGAATTGTTGACATGTTCAACAATCAATTGTTTTAAAGCATCTTGCTCGACAGTCTGCTTGTCTCCATGTTTTTCATTTGTGTGAGATGCGGATATTTCAGGTCTTTCTTCTCGAGAATGACGTGAAGAATCATGTGGCGAAGGAATTGGAGATCTTCCCTCCTGTTGGATATTTTCTTTGACAGTTGACATGATTTTGTTGTGAGAAAGAAGTATTTGAAAAGAAAAAAGATTATCAGATTCCCGGTAACGGAACCAATTTGTTTAACCAAAAAATAAGATTTTTAGTCAAAGCCTATTTTTAGAAGAACTCGAGTTACTGATAACCAAATACTTTCTTACTTCCTCAATAATTCTCGTAAAAGGAAATAAAATTAGCAAAAAGGTAAGAAAGAGTAGTTGATTGCACAGAATAAGCAAGAAAAAGTAAATATATTTCGGTAATACTCAGAATATTTCTTTACAAATGAGATTCACTCCCCTTATATAGGAGTTTACAAATATAATGTTTACTCCTATTTATGGCAAAATCATTATGAGCTTTAATGGTATTAATTGACTGTTATGATTGGTAATTGTAACTGTCTATGAGGATCTTGTAACGATTCTGATTCCCCTTCCTCATTAATTGTAGGTTCGTGAATCTTCTCTCTTTCCAGTCTTGATATTACGCTCGTGCCTCTTCAGCAGCTGTTTAGATTTGAACATTAATTCTTCATTATCCCGTGGATGTTTGACTCGTACTTATTGTGCTTTATATTTCTTTTAAATAAAATATGTCAATTGTCATCTCCTTATTGTTCCATGTATAATGCTTTGTCAGTTAAATATAATTTCACGTGTACCATTTATATACCACCCATACAAACATAAAAAGAGAGATTTGATGTATATGTTGGTGTGCCCATCAAAAAGCAACTTGCATTCTCAGGAAATTTGGACAAAAAAAAACCTCAGGGAAATAACCCGGTGGCCAAGAATCAGTATTGTGAGTTCTAATTCAGTAATTTTTGGTCATGCTATATAGTTAAGTTCCTTTTTTCCTTTGTTAATATAATCGTGTAAAAGAATAAAAACAAAAGTTATTCCACATTACATAATGTCAATATTTTTGTACTCTATATATACACCAAATTAAATATATTTACCTCAATATTCATTTTTATTCAATCAATATTACAAACCTTTTTTTTGGGGAGGGGGGAGGGGGGAGGGGGGGAGAATAGTTGCTTCTACCTTCCCTTGTATATGTAATAGTCTCGACTGGCCATCATACAAACTTTTGTGTTGGGTAAATTATTTTTCAAATAATTCCAAAACAAATTCCAGTTCAAATAATTAAAGGAAAACTCAAAAACTTGTAACCACAAGTATTAAGAGTAGAGATAAGTGAAGACTATATTATATACATGTGTGGGACGTGTCCTGAGATGCACAACTTCAACATTTACATGTGAGAAGTGAAGACTTATTGTATATGTATTAAATTAGTCCATATAGAGTTGTTGGTTATATGTTTTTTCTTGTCATTAGTATGGATCATTTGAAGTAAAGACTAATTTATTTATTTATTTTGGTTCAAGAAGAGTAATATATACAAATAAACCAACCAATATTGCTTGTCAAAATAGCACGGGCTGCCCAGTTTTCGGACTGATAATTGAAAAATAGCCAGTGTCTGCAAAGTCATTAAAAAATAGCCACTATTTTGCTATAATACCGAAAGTTCAAGTATAATATACTGGAGATTGGCGCACCTATGTATGAACTTCAAGCATATTGTATTGGTGGAAAATAAGTGATACACGTCAAATTATATTTAGCTGACAAAGCGTGATACATGGAACAATGAGGAAATGAAAACTGGAATATTACGATTAAAAGGTATACGAGTTACAAGAGGTACGAGTCAATCACTCACGAGATAAATGAGAACCTATATTCGAACCTAAAATAGTCGATGAAGAGGCACGGGCAAAATGAAACGAGACAGTAAAAAGGGAAGATTCATGAACCTCCAAATAATGAGGAAGGGGAATCAGAAATCGTTACAGAATCTTCATGAATAGTTACGATTACTAATTATAACGGATCATTAATGTCATTAAAGCTCATAATGATTCGGCCATAAATGATAAGAAACGCTATATTTGTAAAGTTCTATATAAGGGGAGTGAATTTCACTTGTAAAGACACGTTCTGACTTCTACTAGAATACAATTATTTTCTTTTGCTTACAATCAATTATTTTAATATCTTTTTGTCAATTTTATTTCCTTTCAAGTGATTTATTGAGGAAGAAAGGAATTTCTTGGTTATCAATAACCCGAGTTCTTCTAAAAATAGGCTTTAACAAAAAATCTTATTTTTTGGTTAAACAAATTGGTTCCATTGCCGGGAATCTGATAATCTTTTTACTTTCTAAATCCTTCTTTCTCACAACCAAATCATGTCAACTGTCATCGAAAACAACCATAGGTGGGAGGATCTCCAGTTCCTTCACCCCAAGAATCTCCACGCCATTCTTGAGAAGGAACACCTGAAAGATCCGTGTCTCACATAAATGAACAACATGGAGATGAGCAGACCGTTGAGTAAGAAGTACTGAAGCAATTGATCGTTGAACATGTGAACACTGCTCTCCAAGATTTTGTAAGGGTATTTCCAACTGCACCACCAACACCTCCCCCAAATAATACTGCAACTATAGAAGATCCACGCTCGAGGCTTGCCAATTCATGAAGCGGAGAAACTCCCAATGATTCACGTGACGGAAGGTCAGGTACACCAAATAACTCTGATTTACAAAATTTGGTACGACCGCATCGAACAAATACCTAGTGTACCACCTATGATTAAGGGAGTGGACATCGACAAATATTCGCAACAACCTTGGAAATAAGCACGGCCCCACTGCCCATTCCAAAGAAATTCAAAATGCATGACATCCCAAAATACGATGGAACAACTGATCCACGTGATCATGTAACTGTATTTACAACAGGCATAAAAGTCAATAATTTGACCAAGCAAGAAATTGAGTCAGTTTTGGTTAAAAAATTTGGAGAAACACTCACGAAAGGGGCATTAACATGGTATTCTCTTTTACCTGAAAATTATATTGATTTTTTTGCTGAGCTTGCAGATTTATTTATAAAAGCACATTCGGGAGCTCAAAAAGTTGAAAAAGGATGGAAGATATCTTCAAAGTAAAACAAGGAGATACTGAGTTACCCAAGGAATTTGTGGATAGAGATTTCAGCGTAAAAGAATGATGCTTCTGCGAGTAGCAGATAATTGGGCAGCCATGGCGTTCGCAAGTAATCTGAATGAAAAAAGTTTAGAAGCACGAGAAGACTCAAGGAAAGCTTACGAGAATTCCATGAAACAACATGGAATGATGTATATAACAGGTATAACACCAAGCTGCGAATTGAAGAAGACATCGTTGCGCAGTCAAGGGTTGATGAAAGAACAAATTCGAGGTGGTTAGAGTCTAAAAAGAGGTCCAGTAAAAACAGATACAAGCCTTATATGGAACCTACAAGGCGAGACTCACGATCTAAGCCAGAAAATGTATTGTCTGACTCTAGATCGAGGAACATAGATCCGGGCTCATCATCCAGATTCAGAAAAGAACGAGATGTTCGTGATAGAGAACTAATGTGAATGCAAGGATTGGAGATTATAGTTTCAATATTAGTACATCCGAGTTGGTATATGTTCTAAGGAGTATGGGAGATAAGGTGCGATGGACAAAGGAAATGAGATCAAATCCAAGCGGAAGAAATCCAGATTTCTGGTACGAGTTTCATAACGACCATGGCCATAGAACAGTGGATTGCAGATTGTTACAAGGTGAAGTAGAGCATTTTCTAAAGAAGGGATATTTAACAGACCTGTTCAGCGAGAAAGGTAAACAATCTTATATGAAAAATAGACAAGAACCTCCAAAACCCCCCATCTCCAAAAATAACAATCAACGTGATAAGTGGGGGAGAAGAAGTCAACGGTGCAACATACACAGCTGCAAAAAAGACGTCAAAGTTCATAGTAATCTACGGGAAGCGGGTTCGTCAAGTTTTGGAGGAAGATATATAACGTTTGATGATGCATATGCAGATGGCTTGATGATTCCTCACAATGATGCTCTGGTAATATCTTTACTTGTACATGATACTAATGTAAAACGAGTTTTGATTGACCCAGGTAGCTCCCTGAATATTATTCGTCTACGAGTGATGAACGAAATGTAAATTGGCGACAAGATGGTACCAAAATCATGTTCCTTATCTGAATTCGATAATTCAACTGTTACTACAAAAGGGGAGACAATGCTAACTACATTCGCAGAAGAAGTCATCAAAGATACGAAATTTCAAGTAATAGACACGGACATGGCATATAATCTGATTCTTAGGAGGCCATGGATTCATGACATGGATGTTGTGTTGTCTACATTACATCAAGTTATTAAGTTTCCTTCGAAATAGGGAATTCAACAAATTCAAGAAGATCAACAAGTTTCTAAGAAGGTCAATTCAATGGTGGAATCACACAAAGTAAGCAATAATACAAATGAAAAGTTTGTGGCAGACGTGGTAAATCAGATCTCAACTGAAAGTGGCTCAAGGAAAACATATGTGGATTCAAGACCGGATGTCATTCAAGAAATGGAGGAGAATGAAAACTTCAAAATAACAATTGAAGAGCTCGAAGTTGTTGTATTATTCGAACAATGGCCAGATCAAAAAGTTTATATTGGAGCTAAGATGAGCCCAGGAATAAGAGGTAAGTTAGTTGAATTTTTAAAAGCTAACACAGATTATTTTGCCTGGTCGCATTCAGATATGACATGTATATCTCCGGAGGTGATGACTCACAAATTGAATGAAGCTCCATCATACCTACATTTCAAGCAAAATAAGAGTAAGCAAGGCTCTTTAAAAAATCAAGTGGTTCAGGATGAGATGCATATTCAGGTTATAATCAAATAAAGGTGGATCCCCTAGATGAGAAAAAACTTCGTTTATTACAGAAAGAGGGACTTATTATTATAAAGTCATGCCTTTTGGTTTGAAAAATGTTGGGGCCATGTATCAAAGGTTGGTGGCCAAGATGTTTCAAGAACACCTGAGAAAAACTATGGAAGTCTATATCGATGATATGCTAGTCAAATGTGCACGAGCAGAGATTACTTTCAACATCTTTCAAGCACCTTCGAAATCCTCCGCAACTATAATATGAAATTAAATCCAGAAAAATGTGCATTCGGCGTGGTTTCAAGTAAGTTTTTAGGTTTTCTTGTATCTAACAGAGGTATTCAAGTAAACCCTGCACAAATCAAAGCCATTGAAGAAATTCCAGATGTACTCACGAGCAAAAAAGAGGTTCAGAGATTGACAGGAAGAATAACAACTTTGGGAAGATTCATTTCTAAATCTTCAGAAAAAAGTTTCAAATTCTTTTAGTACTAAAAAAGCAAAATCAATTTGAATGGACTTAGGAATGCCAACAAGCCCTAAACAATTTAAAAGCATATTTGTCAAATCTGCCCATGCTGGCTAAACCAAAAGATAGAGAGAGGTTACTTGTCTATCTCGCATTTTCAGAAATGGCAGTAAGTACGGTTTTAGTACGAGAAGACAAAGGTAAACAATGTCCAATTTATTATGTTAGTAAATATTTGTTGGATGCTAAGACTCGATATCCTCACTTAGAAAAACTTGTTTGAGCATTAGTTATGGCATCTAGAAAGTTGAGACATTATTTTTAATGTTACTCTATCTCTGTAGTAACTACTTATCCTCTAAGGAATATATTACATAAATAAGAATTGACAGGAAGATTAGCTAAATGGGCTATAGAACTCAGCAAGTATGGTATCATGTACCAACCTAGAACAGCAATAAAATCACTAATTTTAGCAGATTTTGTAGCGGATTCCAGTACAAAAATAGTTCCTGGAGTAGAAAAGGAACTACAAGTATTCATCGGATTTAACCCAGGTACATGGACTCTGTTTACTGATGGCTCCTCAAATGTTAAAGGAGCATATTTAGGTATTGTTTTAAATCCCACCTTCAGGACAAAGTATAAGACAAGAAATAAAATGTTATTTCATTACTAACAATGAAGCAGAGTACGAGGTTGTGATTGCAGGTTTGGAACTGGCACGAGAACTCTCTATAGAGCAAATCGTAATTAATAGTGATTCTCAACTGCTAGTTAACCAGATGCAGGGGACTTACGTAGCTAGAGAGGCACGAATACAATAATATTTTGAAAAGGCACGAGAATTGATAAGATAATTTGAATCATGGAAAATTGTGCAAATAACTAGGGAGGAGAATACGGAAGCAGATGCCCTAGCTAATCTCGCATCAGTTACGGTAATAACAAATGCAAAAGATGCTATCGTAATACATTTGTTTCATTCAGCACTGGACTAGGATAAAAATGAGGTAAGTTTCAATAATTTAACTTGGTTCTAGAGAAACGAACTTGTTAATTTTTTGCAGTATGGAACCGTACCTGAAGACAAAAAAGATTCTCAGCTACTTCGATGAAAAGTTGCCCATTACTGCCTAATCCGAGGAAATCTATATAAAAAATGTTCAGGGGACCTTTAGCAAGATACTTTGGACCTTCTCAGACAGAATATGTGATGAGAGAAGTACACGAGGGGCATTGTGTAAATCACACAGGAGGAAGATCCTTGGTAAAAACTTTAATTAGAGCAGGATACTATTGGCCGAAAATGAAAGAAGATGCAGAAAATTTTGTAGCAAAGTGTGATAAGTGTCAATGATATAGCAATAACATGCACCGCCCAGTATAATTATTACATACGGTTATTTCTCCGTGGCCATTCATAAAGTAGGGAATGGATATCGTGGGACCACTGCCACAAACTAAAGGAAAGGTACAATTTTTGTTAGTGTTAACAGATTATTTTTCCAAATGGGTAGAGGCAGGAGCTTTCAAACAGGTGCGAGAAAAGGAAGTCATGGATTTTATTTGGCGAAACATTATATGTCAATTTAGAGTGCCAAAAGAAATCGTATGCGATAATGGCCCACAGCTTATAGGCACGAAAATCACATAATTTTTTCAGAGTTGGCAAATCAAACGAATAACTTCCTCACCTTATCATCCCGTGGCAAATAGACAAGTTGAGCCAACAAACAAGATTATTATTATTAATTTGAAGAAGAGATTAGAGGAATCAAAAGGCAATTGGATCGAAGTGTTACCAGGAGTATTATGGGCTTATCGAACGACAACAAAGACATGCACAGGAGAAGCTCCATTTTCACTAGTTTATGGTGCAGAAGACTTAATCCCAGTCGAAATAGGTGAGCCGAGTACGAGATTCACACTAGCAACTGAGGAATCTGTTACGCCCTGCAATATTACGCCAATATTACGTCTTGCAGTATTAAGTTACGACAGTGTTGTACCCGACAGTATTACATTACGGTGATATTACGCTCCGCAGTAATAAGTTACGACAATGTTGCACCCTGCAGTATTTTACGTTGAATTTGTCGTAAGGTAATTGGCATCAGTCCAAGGAAAAGATTATTTGGGGATTATAAGAATTATGCTATTTCACAAGTGATAAGTAAATTCGTGAATGTGAGAGGGGGAGCAAGTCAAAGAAAATGAATTTTCATCCAAGTTTGGCATGTTGGGATAAAATACGGCCCGAGCTAAAATACTCGATATTTATGGACTAGAGTACGACGAGGTACCACATAACCATGATAATAAGGTGTATAAGGTATGTGAAGAGTGAGTAGTATTTTAATTAATTTGAGATAATTTTTAATTATTCGGGTAATTGATTAATTACTGAGTAACGGGACATTACCTAATTAATTAACAATTGGTGGTGGATTTATTGAAGTCTTTGGATAAAGACTAATGCCAAAACGTGGCAGCCACTTAATTTATGATTGATGACTCTTACAAGCCACTTGATAAGGCTTTGGCTTAGTCATCACATTGAAAAGGTCTTAGTCATTAGCTAAAGGGTAGTAACATAAGCAATGTGAATTGATTCAGTAAGTCCATCCAAATGCTTGAGACATTACTTCAACAATTCATCCAAGCACCTGAATAATAGTAATGTGATATTCCTTCCATAAGCAATGTAATTGCTTCGGTAAATCCATCAAAATGTTTGAAACATTGCTTCAACAATTCGTCCAGGAACTTCAACGCCAAGAACAGAACTGATTTCGTTCATCAGTTTCAAAACGAAGAAGCTTAATCCGATTTTTGGGTCCTAAATTCAATCTACAAAGGTTTCCAACAGAATATTATACGGAGTTTTTCCTACCCCGGGTATGCTAAGGTTATCCCTTCTTTCTTTTGGCATGATCCATATGAAACGTGCAAATGCACAAATTCCATAAATGACTCTATTCATAGAAGTATCAGAGATATCTATGTTCTTGAATTTCCATGTGTCATAATATTTTATCATTTGTTCATGGGTCTCAGAAAAATATAAAAGTTGAAAAGATTTTACTTTATGATATTACTCAAAGGCAAAATGGCCTTATGAAGCTCAAAAGATTTTATTAACGTACTTTTCATGCATTGCATTCATGTGAATTGGCCCATGATCATATGGAATTATATACGCGTATATATGTATGTATATATATGTATATGGGATATCGGAAAGGTTATGGTGTGATATATGCACCACCACCTGATCAGCTGGTATATGATGATGATATTGCCCACAATGGCTGAAATATGATTGAAACGGCGTTATATACGTGTATATATGTATGTATATTCAAACGCCATTATATACGCGTATATATGTATGTATATATATATATATATATGTATATGGGATATTGGAAAGGTTATGGCATTATATACGCACCACCACCTGATCAGCTGGTATACGATGATGATTTTGCCCACAGTGGCCGATATGATATGATCGGATGCCCTCAGAGGCTGATGATGTTATGAAACATATACCTATGCACGACATGACATGCATACACATATGCATGATGCTTAAAGTAATTTATTATTTACAGAGTTATCCAGACATACAGGTTGAGTCAATTATTCTATATCTCTTCCATGTCTCTTATGTATTTATTTATGTTCCTTACATACTCGGTACATTATTCGTACTGACGTCCCTTTTGCCTGGGGACACTGCGTTTCATGCCCGCAGGTCCTGATAGACAAGTCGAGAGCCCTCCAAGTAGGCTATCAGCTCAGCGGAAGATGTTGGTGTGATCCATTTGCTTCGAAGTTGCTCGTTGATTTAGACACGTATTGTTTGGTAAGGCGGGACTCTGTCCCGAACTTTATGATATTTATGTACTCTTAGAGGCTTGTATACATATGTCGTGTATATAAAGGATTGCACGGCATGGCCGACCTATGTTTTGAGTTTATAAAGGATTATGTTGGCCTATTAGGCCCGTATGTCATGTGTATGTAATGACGTAATAAGCAAGATACGTTACATTGGTACTCGGTTGGGTAAGGTACCGGGTGCCTGTCGTGGCCCATCGATTTGGGTCGTGACAGAATCAAATGGTGAAGAGATAAGAACGAATTTAGACTTACTTGAGGAAAGGAGAGAAGCGGCTATAATAAGAATGGCAGCTCAGAAGCAAATTATTGAGCGATACTACAACAGAAAAGCTTATCTCAGATACTTCAAGATTGGGGACTTCATTGTCAAGAAGGTTTTTTAGTCAACAAAAACAACTGGTGCAGGAAAGTTGAATCTAAATTGGGAAGGTCCTTATAAGATTCGAAGTATCGTTGGGAAAGGTGCTTATGAGTTGGAAACCATGGAAAGCAAGGTACTACATTCAAATTGGAATGTTGTTCATTTAAAAAAATATTACTTCTAAGCATACCCACTGTCAGGTATCACTCAATTATGATTTTATTTTATTCCGTTAAATTATAGTCACAATTTTAGATGATAGGCAAAAGTATAGCCTATACCAAATGATGATATCAGACCTGAAAGACACGCGAGATACAAAATCATTCCCGGTTTAGGTTACAACCTCTCTGATGGAAATAAAAAGGGTTAAGCAGTCATCATCTAAAAGTATACCTCTGAGTCCCGTGTGTATTTTCCTTTTCAAGAAATGGACCAAATGGAAGGAATAATCAAGTGCTCAAGATTTCATACTTCAAAGCTCTAACACTTGGGGGACTGTAGATATGAAGTCAAAGAAGACTAAAAGTCAGAATGCAAGCCTGGTTCAGCCCAAAAACCAAAAGTCAAGAGCCAAAAAACAAGTTTGAGTCAAAAACCTTTGTAATAGCTTTGATAAAGTGTAAACTCGCGGGCATAAGTTACAAGATCCTAAGAGTTCTTAGGTTAAGCGAAATAATTAGTCATGGGTTGCAAGATAGACCCTAAATTTTTGAAATCTTTTACAAGAAAAACAATTATGAAATAGTTGTACATGTTGTACAAGAAGTTATTTGAATACATGTAAAAGGATATATAATTTGAAAGTTCAAAACATGAAACTTCCTCAAATTATTCATGAAACTTCTTCAAAAGTATGTATTTTCTTACTTCTTTCATATACTTACACCAATATGAAGTTGAGACGTCTACTTCATTAGTGTCGTTTGTAAACGGACCCTCTTTTATAAAAATTTGTGTCTGTCAAAATCACAAAATATTAAATCATTTTTAAATGCAAGTCAAAGAGTAAAACAAAAACTCAACATGTAATTTAACGAAAATTTATATATTAAACTTGGCCAAAACTAAGTATATACTTAGCTAAAACCAAGATACTTGTTTGTTAAATAACCCCAAAACGAACCAGGGGTAAAAAGTAACCACCCATTCCAAAAAGAAAAAAAAGACTTCCCATAAAAAAGTTTCAATAAACTAAGTTTTGAAAAACACTAAGGGGCAGCATTCAATGTGGCATCATCAGCAACGAGAGAAGATTCGGCTTGGGCAGAAGGGGCTTTAACACTAGCTTCACTAGGAGTAAGTTCATCACCTTCGATAATGTCAACCTCAGGTGAGGAAAAGCTCTGAATTTGCTGAGTTTTTTCAATCGTTTCTTTAGCCTTGGAAATCTCAGCATTCATGTCAAAGCCTTCTTGGCTAGCCTCCATCAAAGTCTCGAGGCGGGTATTTAAAAAAGCCCAACTCACATCGAGTGTAACTTATCTTCTAGGGCTTCGTAATCTTTCTCCAACTGGTAAATCTCGACCTTCAGCTCTTCTTTCTCAAGCATCATAAGAAGTCTTCAAAGGGGAGAGGGATCTCTCCAAGAACTGGATCTTATCAAAAGAGGCAGATAGGTCTTCTTGAGCTTGGGTAAGTGTTTGAACTAACTATCCGGCATAAGTCTCCTTCTGGTTAAGAATTTCTTTCAAACCCTTATCTCTTCGACGGCTTTAGAAAGCTGCTCTGTAAATGAAGACTTAGGGATATCCCTGTCTTTACCGACTTGACTTGAAGAATCTTTTTCAATTGCCAATTCTGCCGCAACCATCCTTGCTTGTTATTCTAAAGCACACTTTTCTTCAGCCAAAACTTCCTTCTCCAATTGAAGACCCTCGTATTGTTCCTTCCAGTTGTCCGCTTCAGTACGATAATCATTGACTTGCTGCTCAGTATGAACAATCCTTTTCATAAGCTATGGGCCCATCATATTGATCTACAAAGGAAAGGAAAGAAGTTATGGTTAAACAAAAGTAAATGACCGCGAGGAAAAGGAAGGAAAAAGCTAAGGATTGAACCTTCAAAGATGAATGAACAATATCATTCATCCACGTCAAGGAACTGTGGCTCTCCAGCTTTGACTTCTCAACTGGGCCAAGCAAAGGTTTCAACCATACGTCGGCTTGATGAGATTTTTTCAGCAGATTACCACTCTCAGGGACTTCAATGTTTACCTTTTTCATTGATCTATTGCTACTAGAAGAACCAACTTCTACATGGGAAGTAGTAGCAACAGGAATGGTTGAGAAAGTGAAAGCAGTCACGGGGAGCAGTGGCAGCAACAACAGGTACGGTAGTTTAGGAATGAATGGGGACTGACACTGGAAAAGAATCAAGGAGAAATTCTTCAGAAGCAGGACCAAAGTATTCACTATCAAAACCATGGGAAAATAACTGATCAGTAGAATCACGAGGGGGAGCATTCATCTCTTCATCAGAAATCACCAACGTATCACTTTCGGGCTCATCTAAAGGCTTAGAAGGTACTCAACTTGGAGGAGGGGTGGATTCATAATCTGAAATAACGCGCCTCCTAACCCGAGACCTACGGGCTCCGTCTACTTTTCTTTTTGATGAAGATCTCAAAATTCTTTCTTGAGATAGAGACGTAGAAAGTCTTGAAGAAGTAATAGACGCGGGACTGACACCTTGAATGGGAAATCCTAGCAAAAGAGGAAAGTTAGGAACTCCTGAATTAACACAAAGAGGAAGGAGAAAATAAAAAAAGAAGGGCACTGTGTGTTTTGACTTTCCATCCAAACCTATGAGAAAGGTATTTCCAAGACCCTCTCTCCATGGGAGCAACTGACAATAACTTTTCTACCCAAGTACGGAAGTTAGGAATCTCCTCAAAAACTTTCGTGGTTGTTGAAAAAAGTAGCCACGAGATTATAAGTTTTTCTTTTTTCAAGAAGTAAGAAGAAAGATAAAAAAAAAAACTTACGTGCAAAATTCTACTTTTCTGGAAAGGGAATATTCTCTTCACCCACCAAAGCACTTGTGGGAGCAGCAACTAAGCAGGCATACCAGCTACGGTCTCTATCATCCTCAGGGCTAACCAATACCCTTTTGCTTCTGGCCACGAGAGTAAAGACCCTTTCACGAAATAATTTAGGGGAGTAAAGATGAAGAAAATGATGAAAGGTGAAAGAAAAGGAATCCAAGTTGGATAAATATCGAAGACATGCAACATCCCTGCAGACAATAAGACCAATCTGTCCTAAGCAAACATTAAAGAAATAGCAAAATTCTATAATTACTGGGTCAATAGGCGATCAAAACCCTAAAGTGAAAGGATATGTGTAAACAAAGGAATATCCATCCTGATACAAAGTTATCCTTTGGTTTGAATCGGGAACTAAAACTGGAAAATTAGATTTTCAGCAGCATTTTCTTTGAACAAGAGAAATCAAACCAGTAGTAATCTAGAAAGGATAAATATCGGCAAGGTCATGGGAGGCTAAAGAAGAAACTTGGTTCCTAATGGTTTCACGATCAGATGAGAAAGAAAATTCTTGAGGAACGATTTCATTAATCGTTGGTTCACGCATGGGTTCACTCGATTCCCTATTTCTAGCAGAAGATCTAGGGTCTAATGAAGCCCTAGTTCTAGAAGAAGAAGGAGTAGTAGTGTTTAAGAAGAATAACCATGAATGGACAAAGATCCTAAACTACGTAGTCTACCACCTCTTCTACTCCTAATAGGAGCAGATAAAGGAGGAAGTTCATCAACAATTACTACTTTGCGAGGATCGGGATTTGATGAGACATGGTTGTATAAAGAATTAACAGAGCAATATGTGCTGAAGAATAACGAGTGAAGAAGAAGAATACTGTAGGATGAAGGTTTCGTGAAACTGAAGGCATATGGGGTATTTATAAGAAGAAGTAACAATCGTATAAAGTAGGTCATGATGAAACGTCATAATGGAACCATCATTTCGTGACTGATGCAGCCGTAGAAAATCCCTAAAAACGCTGAGGAATTGCAGATTCAATCATCGAAAGCCACGTGGCATATGCATTAAATGGAAGTGACATACGACGCGTTGGTTCTGAAGAAAATACAATAATGCTTGGGAAATGGCGACAGAGAATTCCCGCCATAAATACATACCACTTCCTAACTATTCAATTGTAGAATTTTCGGTAAGTGGGGATTATTTGTATTGGTAGAAAATAAGTGATACACGTGGAATTATATTTAGCTGACAGAGCGCGATATGTGGAACAATGAGGAAATGACAACTGGAATATTACGATTAAAAGGTATACGAGTTACAAGAGGTACGAGTCAATCACTCACGAGATAAAAGGGAACCTATATTCGAACCTAAAATAGTCAATGAAAAGGCACGGACAGAATGAATCGAGACAGTAAAAAGGGAAGATTCATGAACCTCCAATTAATTAGGAAGGAGAATCAGAATCGTTAAAGAATCTTCATGAACAGTTACGATTACTAATTATAACGGATCATTAATGTCATTAAAGTTTATAATGATTTGGCCATAAATGGTAGGAAACGTTATATTTGTATACTTCTATATAAGGGGAGAAAATTTCACTTGTAAAGACACGTTATGACTTCTATTGGAATACAATTATTTTCTTTTGCTTACAACCAATTATTTTAATATCTTTTTGCCAATTTTATTTCCTTTCAAGTGATTAATTGAAGAAGAAAAGAATTTCTTGGTTATCAGTAACCCGAGTTCTTCTAAAAATAGGCTTTGACTAAAAATCTTATTTTTTTGTTAAACACATATTATGTTGGACCATTATATTATACTGGAAATCCAGTATATTATGCTGGAAATCCAGTATATTATACTAGAACTCCAGTATATTATGCTGGAATATTTTCTGAATTTTGAACAGTATTTTCATTTCTATTTATCTTTACATGAAAAGTGACTACATTTTGAACACTTTTGAAACTATGGCTATTTTTCGATTACCACTTATAAATCTGGCTATTTTTGAATTTCACCCATACTGCTTGGTTCGAATTAGGGCTGGCAATTTGAGCCCAAATTAATTCAACTCAAGGTTGGGCCGCTCATTGACCCGTTTGTTGAATCCAATCCATCTTGGCCCGGCTCATCTCAACTGATCATCTCAAATTGAGCTGATTTTTAGGTCAAATTAATCTATGAGTAACTTTGTCCGAATATTTTTAAAATAATTTTTTTTGTTTGATATGTTATATATGACCATAGCAAAAGAAAAAAATTCTTATTTGATAATTAAAATATTCATAAGAAAATGACACACGTTAATTAAATCTTGGTAAAAGTTGGGCGGGTTGGGCTATGACCCAAATTTTAGACCATCTTGACCCAATTCATCTTAGTCCAATTAACTTTTGAGCATCCATTTATTAATTCATCCCATTTTGACCCCCCTAAAAATAGCACAACCCGCCCATTTGACACCCCTAGTTCGAACTATATATATATGTACAAAAATTACATTAATATACTCAAAGTTTCTGCTGCAGTATTATGCAGATCTAACAATAATATTCTAGTCCCTAGAATCCCAAAATTTGATGAATGCAAAGAAGCAAGATTTTGGTTAGAGAAGAAAGTTAAATATTGCAGCAGCTAGCATCTCAGGAATTTGCTTGGTTTTTACTAAACTGCTAGACAATATTGTTTCTCGTTGACCTCTATAAATGATAGGTCTGCATATGTAGGTACTGTGAGATGTCACAGTAAAGTCAATAACTACATTTTCAAAGCTGAAGACAATTCGTTGCAAGAAATTTGAACAACTAGAATTTAATGCATGCATACAATACTGAACATTGATTTCTGTGCATTTTATCAAATTCAAAACAACGATTTTCTTTCTTCCGTTCCTTTCTTTATGTTAGCATTTGCATTCTTTTCATATCCTCTTTTTTGGAATATAATATGTGCATGGCATTAATTTCTCCAAAAAGAATTGGAGAAATTATATAGTTTCTATTAGGACTGTAAAGTTGGTTGATTTCCACCTTGAGAATACCTAGTGGGAAGAACTTGCGATATGGTGGACTTTCACCTTATGAAGATGCCAATATCTATGTTGCGGACTCTCCAACATAAATGTTGCAAGCAGGTCGGATTCTCCAAAAATGTACTACTTTTGAAATATCCGACACGCACCCATCCCGAATTTTCCGAATAACATAGGCCAAATCGATACATATCTTTCATAATCTTCACAAAAAAAAAGGGAAAAAAACTAGTTCAGTAAGTTTTTGCAACATTAAAGAAGGTGAGGCTCCACACCTTTCTCCGTGGGCTTTAGAAATTGTTCTCATAGCCAGGCTTAGGTCGATGTTTACCCATAAAACCGTATACTTGAATTTATACGTGGTTTCTAGATAAGTGAATTAATTTGATCCTGGAATAATAGAAGAATTAGGTAAATATAGAATACTTAGCCTTGAGATGGAGACGAAATAGCAAAAACAGTAGTTCCGGGAGCAGGGCTTCCGGGCGTAACAACAATGAAATCAAAAAACAAGAAGATAAAATTATATTAAGCTTTGAAAAGAGTATAACGTAAGTTTACTAGAAAATTCGTGTCCTTTACAATGATAATAGAGCCCACTATTTATAGCTACATCTGTGGAACAAGGTCCTAGGATCAACCCCTTCTTTAGTGTCAATTATGAGGGTCATTGAAGAATGTGTAACGGCGGGCATGAATATCATATTCTTTGTAACGGGCAATGTACTAAATGCTGTAAAATATTCTTCATTGAATGCTACCAGGTGGTATGCATTTATTTCATCTTTTTGAGTATCATTCTTTCCGGTAACAGAAGGAATAGTTGCCTTAGGTTTCAGCTATCCTCTGCCTTCGGCTCCACGTGTCACTTGCTTATGCGATCATTTAATATAACATATTTTACCCTGCATTCTGGTGGAATAACTTTGTTTCACTGGGAAGTTGGTAGAAACATTCTTTTTGTCGGGAATTTTGTTGATTAGACGCACGTCTCTCTGCATTTAATGCCCTGAACACGCGTCACCCCAAGGTTCAGCATAACTTTTGTCGGCTATCGAGGTAATTATGGCCACGAGCTTAGCCGCCTAAACCTTTACTTATACGCATCAACCTCCTTTATGCACACCTCCTGATCTCGCGTATCTGGGGGCGTTTTCTCTAAGTGGAGAGATTGAATCTGTCATTGTGAAGTTTTGCCTCTGCTACCAAGTGTGTTTAGCACAAGTAAGTCCTTCCATATGGAGGACGATTGATTGTCTTCGGCGCCTGTGCCAAGAAACGAGAGAGGAGTTATCCCTAACTCAAGTGATGAACCTCTATTCCCCCAAGATCTTCCGTGGGGGAGTGGTAAATTTCAGCGAACGTGGCCACCATGCTCTACTATCTAGCATGGATGATGACAACGATCGTGGGTGGATAGAATGGTTCGTTACAACTACGACCAATGATATCATTCTGGCAACAACTTCATACTTTTCGGAATCATAGGACCGCACTCGTAAGTCCCTTGTTTAATCTTTCTTTCATTAGATATCATCTCATATCATTATTAACCCTATTTCTTTCGCCTGTTTCAGCAACTCGATGGATACTACCTAGGGTTGAAGGCTTGGACCAGTGGGTCCAAAAAATCTTGGGCGTCGCTATGCTCGAAACTCGCACATGGAAAGAACTGACCTCAAATACGAGTGGAAGGCCAAAAATCATGGTAACTTATATTCGTCTCGTCTCTGATTTTTGTGTGAGGAAATTAATTAATACTTTCTCTCTTTGCTGAATTTAGGTTTTCCTCGAGAGCTCGGTTGTCGTCCCCAAGGAGGACGTTTTGGTCAATCCTTCTGGTGCGAGTCTTCTTCTCGGAGTCCCCGACCGGAGAACAAGCAACCAAAAAGAAGGCGTTCCTCCGTGACTGGGGGAAAGGATGAGAGGGCGAAGAATGCTGCTCCTGAGTCATCTCCGAAAGTCGTGGTGATGAGCCCTCCACCCGGGCCGACCATAGATACTGTGATGATTGCCGATGATGGAAAAGCCAACGAGGAGGGGGCTTCTCTATATAGAAGACGGCGACCTTCCTGAACTCAACAGGCTGCTCAATCTGTTGAGTTAGTTACACCAACCGAGGACAACGCCTCTACTCTCTGGGGGGAGTTGAAATGGTGGAAAATGCCAATTCCAGTTTTCGGATCCCAGTAATTACTCCCGGTATCGTGGGGCTGAGTACCGGGTCCCTGCCGTCTTTGGTTGATGAGCAACCAATAACTAGCACTGCATTTCCCACAGCTGCTTCTCACCCTTCAATGCCATCAGCTTCATCTCCTTCGTCACCAACTCTTCCACCAGCAACTGCTGCATCATCTTCACCGGCCACATATATCTGAGAAGAGGATGTTTCTATTCCCCAGTCTCTAGTTTATGGGAATTTGGGGCAAAATAATGCTGCCCTCTCAGAAGATCCGCAAGGGAGGGCAGCGTTACTCTCTCGGTCTCTATTGGATGCAATTTTCTATCCCGACCGGTGGAACCTGCTAACTATCTAAATCCTTTGGCTTCAGAACAATTGGTAAAAGATACATGCTCTATCGGAAGAGTGCTTAAACAATGCTATCCACAACTCTGCAACGGTATACTCTTCATTTCTTTTGTCATTTCCTATGTCTTTGATTTATTAGTATTTTGAGTTTGCCTTTCTTGTTTAGCAAAAAATTTCCTTGCTTTCAAGGGCCTCTAAAGGTTGATTCAGGAAGAGGAGGAACTTACCTCCGAGCAGGATCAATTTTTGGCCTAGCGGGACCAAATTGTTTGCCTCTCAGATTTGGAAGCCAAAACTGTTGAGGCTATTGTGTTGGAGGCTCGTTTGCGGAAGAGATATAAGAGATCGCCCCGCTGAGGGTTCAATTTGAAGAGGCTAAGGCCAAATAGATTGAAGTCCATAGTGTCGTTCTGGATGCATCAGATCACGAGGCTGCCTTGCTGAAAGATTAAACAATTTAGAGGCAGCCTTGAACTCCAAAAATGAAGATCTTGCTACTACGGGGGCGAAATATGCCTTGGAGGAGAAGTATAAGAAGACCATTGTGTACAATAGACTTTTCAACTCTACTGTCCGGACTCGACGCTAGCCTCAAGTCCATTAGATCCACCTAGGAAAATCTTTCTCTCGAGGTTAACCAGCTTAAAGAAGAACTCACGCGTCGAGCGTCCTCCCACATATTGAAAAAACATATGTTATGTACATCATGAGGAGAAAAACCTTGGAGGAGGCTAAAGCGGGTGTCATTGACTTTGATGCCAAAACCGCTAAAGCCCGTGAGCTAGAGTCAACTGCTAAAATGGGTCTCCTGGCCAGGCCTGATGCTTCCGGTTCTTTTGGTTCCGATTCTGAATCCTCGAGAACTGAAGAGAAATCGGAAGGCAAAAATGTTGAGGGAAAAAATGATGAGGGCCAAGATATAAAGTCCACGGCGGATCTATCCACTTCCCTTGGGGACGCAATTGTTTCTCTTCCTCCGGGTTCCGGAGATGCAGCAGCTTAGCTTTTCATTTCTTTTCCCTACTTTTGTACTTGTGCCGTTTTGGCACATTTGTTGTGAATAGAAACGTCATTTTCTCAAGTGTTGCATGAGTCTTTTTGCGTTCTTTTTGTTTGAACATTTATGCAAGTTTTAATCCTTGTGTTCTTTCTTGCTTAAGTGTTTTGTGCAAGTTATACTGTTTGCGTATGATTATGCAAGCTTTTTGGTGTATTTTTCCCAGAAAGCATTTGGATTTCAGGCACAAGTTCTTCCGAAATCAGCCCTTTATCGTGAGGGTTTTCATAAGAGATGACCCTCTTATGTTTACGGTTCTCTTGAAGAGGATGTATCTTGTTCATTACAACAGTTGCATTTGAAGTACTTGTTTAACTTTCGAATGATAAAATCAATTCATCATTCAGACAGTAAACAAGATAGAAATAAAAGGACTTTACTTTATTTCAAAAAGTACATAAGCATTCATTATGCTAAAAAGAAATTGTCATTTCTTGTGGCTAACTTGTAAAACTTATTTCTTCGGGGCTGGCCGCACAGTCCCCGGCACCGATGATACAACTATGTTTTCGGTTTTCGTATTCTGGTTGACGTGGCAGTCATTATTTCCGTATCCTCATCTCATTCCCCTCCTCCCAGTGTTCAAATATGAAGAATGCGAATTTGAACACTGGAAATTTTGCACCCTCGAGGACTCCACTAATGAATTACTAGATAATCTTCAGTTCGGTAAAAAACTTCACTTCCCCTTAGGAATTTATGCTGTCGAGCAAAAGACTATCTAACAATCCCCTGGTGGTTTGCACTTGTGAACGGTCAGGTAACCTTTGTTCGGTAGCAAATTTAACTTCCCGGTGAGAACTTTGCCACCGAGCAAAAGATTATCTAACCGCTCCGGAGTGGTTATTTGCTTATGTGTATTGCTATTAAAGGTATTATTGTTGTTTTTGAAACCTTCTTCATATAATGCTTTACATTGTTGCCTCATTAAAATCCTTGCCCGAAAATCCAATTGGGACAAAATCTAGACGAAATGAAAAAGGGTGCAGCACATACTTTCAGTACGTGTGATGTTCTTCAGCAATAGTATCTCTTGAGATGTGCCATGTTCCAGATGCTTGGCAACTTCTCTCCATCTTGATTCTCCAATTCGTTACGAACCTTTTTCGGTGATAGCCGAAACCCAGTAACGGCTTTCCCATGTAGGACCTAACTTCCCTGCGTTGAGTTCTCAAGTGTTTTGAGTTACTTTCCTTAGAGCCAAATAGTGAACCTGTCTGCCGATCCAAAACCTTTGCCACTTCCTTCGGCCCATTCATAGGGAAAAAATTGGACCCTCGAAGACCATTTATCTGTGTTGAAATCGTCTTTTGATTTCTCTTTATTCTTCTCCCGACTTTTAGCTGACGTCGGGAAGCCGATCTGATCATCCTTAATCCTTATTTTTGACTCGTGCCGGTTATGAACATCCTCCCAAGTCGTCACTTGGAATTCGAGCAAGCTTTCCACTTCCAGGAAGCATCAGAACTTCTAGGATTCAAACCCTTGGTGAATGCTTCAGCTGCCTATTCATCCAGAACGATCAGGAGCAACATCCTTTCCTTCTGGAACTGGGTTACAAATTCCCGTAGCAGCTCAGACTCTCATTGTACAATTTTGAATATGTCGGCCTTCCGGGCCTGCACCTTTTTGGCCCTGGCATGAACCTTAATAAAAGAATTTGTGAGCATCTCAAAAGAATCTATGGATTGCTCGGGTAATAGCGAATACCACGTCAAGGCTCCCTTCATGAAAGCCTCCCAAAAAATTTTTCAGCAAAACTGACTCGATCTTGCAGGGAGCTAAATCGTTCCCCATCACTGCCGTTTTATAGGTGGTAATATGCTCTTGAGGGTCCGAAGTCCCATCATATTTTGGCATTCGGGCATTTTAAACTGCTTGGGGGTCAATTCTGGTGCCACGCTTGGTTTGTACGGCAATTTAGTATACTTTTTTGAGTTCAGCCCTTTCAGCACCAGTGGTGCACCCAAGTTTTGGTCCATGGGCGCATTTACTTCCCTCATAAACCGTATGAGTTCTCTTTTGAAGGGATCACTCTCATTGTTGTGATCGGATCTGCTCCCCCATCCTCCGACCCCATCGAAGACGACCTCGCCCTTCGGGGTGTTGTTGTCGACCCTCTGCGTTGTTTGATTTGCAGGAGCACCGGGAGGAACTGGACCCCGTCCATTCATGTTATTGGAAGCACCCGATAACGCCTGCTTTAGTTCTGTCATAACCTTATCATGCCATGGCCTAGAATGACATCTTGTTGCTTCGGCACGACCCTTACAGCATCAATAACATTCTCCTCTCAGCATCATGATGAGTCGCCTCCCGAACATGTCTCGGGTACCACATGTTGTGGACCCGCGTGGCATCATTCCCCTCATTGCGGGTATCACTGATTGAATCCTCGCTAGTTTCCTTGGTCCTCAAGATTGTGTGTGTTGTTAACACCATTATTTCCATTTTCTGTGATATTTTGCTAAGAGCAAATAATCAAAACACGTTAGTAAAATAGGCAAGGACCAACTTAATTACACGATTGTGTATGCCCCTCGGTGGGCGCCAAATTATTTTCCCGTAAATAGTACAGTTAAATTTATACGTGGTTTTTAGACAGGTAAATTAACTTGATCTTGAAATAATAGAAGAATTAGGTATATATGCAATACTTAGTCTTGAGATGGAGACGAAATAGCAGAAACAGTAGTTCCAGGAGCAGGGCTTCCGGGCACAACAACGATGAAATCAAAAAGCAAGAAGATAAAATTATATTAAGCTTTGAATAGAGTGTAGTGTTAGTTTGCCAGAAAATTCGTGTCCTTTACAATTGATAGAATTTAAGGGTCCACCAAACTATACAGATAAACAGGTTCTCTATTAGGCCCACAGAACACACGCATAATGTAGTAAGTAAATGACACAGAGAAGTTTTACGTGGAAAAATCAGAACTCACGGGATTAAAAACCCCGACCTACCCTTGTAGGATTTCAACTTCACTACTGAGCAAACTGTAGATTACAACTTATTGTAACCTAGGAATTAACCTCTTAATCCCTAGCTAACTTGTAACAACTCTATTACAAGCCACTTTGTAATAACTCTATTACAAAGACTTACAACTCGACTAACTTTAGTCAAGACACAAACGTAATGGATTGTGATTTACAAAGGTTTCCTACACAATACTTCTAACTAATCCAAGTAGGAATTACAAGCAGAGAACTTTAACAAAGGTACCACACAACTTAGGACATGTAATAACTCAACACAGAGAACTGGTATGTTG
This sequence comes from Nicotiana paniculata, assembly GCA_005239505.1. Lineage (NCBI taxonomy): Eukaryota > Viridiplantae > Streptophyta > Magnoliopsida > Solanales > Solanaceae > Nicotiana > Nicotiana paniculata. The sequence continues at coordinate 64,161 of MDKI01219709.1, forward strand.
CTATGTTGTTATTTGTTCTTGATGCTATTGAGAATCACTTGCCAGATTGATTAGTCACTTGAGAGAGTGCTTGATGGATTCTTCAAAAATATTCAAGTGATGTTTTGTCTTTGGTTTAATGTTAATATAACATGAAAGCATGTTTGGTACAGAATCATTCCCAATGAAGTTGACTGCTGCACTTTTTGCACTATTTCGTATACAGGCAACAACATTACAGCTGTTGGAGAGTTGATTGGTACGATCACCAGGGGAACTGATGTCCATTTGTTCCCCTTGTTGATTCTTTGACTTCTGAAGAGTTGATTTACATCTCCAACTTAAGTCTTGTTATTTCCACATACTTAAGGATGTGTATCAGGTTCCTTATCTGGTTCTTGTCATTAAATTTGTTAGATCATCAAAACATAACAAGGTACATATAAGCTATCAACAATGATAATAGAGCTCACTATTTATATCTACATCTAGGGAACAAGGTCCTAGGATCAATCCCTTCTTTAATGCCAATTATGAGGACCATTGAAGAATGTGTGTCATATTCTTTGTAACGGGTAGTGTACTAAATATTGTAGAATATTTTTCATTAAATGATATCGGGTGGCAGACATTTATTTCATCTTTCTGAGTATCATTCTTTCCGTCTACAGACAGAATAGTTGCCTTCGATTTCAGCTATCCTCTGCCTTCGGCTCCACGTGTCACTTCCTTATACGATCATTTAATATAACATATTTTACCATATACAGCCGATGATGCAAATAGTGGAAAGAGAGCTAGCAAAAAGAACCATGTGACCAATATGAAATGTGGTGAAACTAAGTGGATTAGTAAATATCACAATAATTGGAATTTGACATACATCTTACAGCTTGTTTGGATATGGTTTACCTATTGTATGTATCATATTTATTACTTTAAATACAAATATTTATTTTGATTGTTATTTATATTTTATTGTATCGTATCGTTAAATTCATCGTTACGTAACGATGAAAAGTGTCACTTGATGTAACGACCGATTTGATGTGATCGTGTCAGTGCCTTACTTTTTCCTCTCATATTGCCTTTCCTTATTATATAATAATTATATTGTATCCTTTATCCTACCTTTTTATATAATAATTTTACCTCATACCTTACTTTTTCTTTGTAAAGTTACTAGTTTATTCTTCATATTATTGGTGCATGATATGATCAAATGACGGCAAACAATACAATCTATTCAAATATTGTATACATCAAAACGATACAGTGCAATACCATACATTACGATACGATACATTATGAAACGATACATAACAATCATCCAAACAAGCTGTTATATGGATTAAAGAAAAGAGAAGGTTGACTGTGGATTGGCTGAATGAGAGAATCTTCTTACATTTACAAAAATTACAAATGTGCATAATAGGCTTTGGTAGATTATTGGGAAAACTACACGACTCGTCAAACATTTACACTATATTTACTATTTATAGCTATACTTTTAGCATATTGACAATTCATAACTATATTTGAATCTTATAGCAAATTCATGAAATAAGAGATTAATTGTTTTAAACTGAAACAAGAGAGCAACAAGCTCTCGTAGCTTAGTTGGTTAGAGCGTTTGTTTAGTTGGCAAAGTTCTTGAGCTCGACTTTAAACAAAAATATTTTATTTTTCTGTATTTTTGTATTACGCCTTAATTGTATTCGTTGCGCGAACAAATACACTCGATACATGTTGTATCATTTGTATACACTCATGTATACAGTCGATACAAGTTGTGTCCATTGTATACACTCTTGTATTTCGCATTAGCTATAGGTGATACATATGCATTTGTTGCACGATGAATACAATTGCGTGAATGAATACAGTTGATACACGTTGTATTTGTTGTGTGAACGAATACAGTTGACACAAGCTGTATTCAATGGAGTGATAAAATGGCGTTCAAAAAAAACAAAAAAAGGTTAATCAACTAACGACAATGACATTTTAGCATGTCACAAATCTTGCTTCTGCCCCAGTATATTTTCAATTTATCGAAATAAATCATTGCAGTAATTTCCATCAAAATATGAGTATAAAATCACATAAATCTCAGAGTATAAAAATAAAACAAGATAAGAGATATAACCCGAACTTCGTTGAAATTCATGGTTATAAGGTTATATATAACCTAAAAAATATATCGACGTAATTCTAATTCCTCTATAAGGGGATTATTTTGTCAATATGTAACCGTCCATGCCCATGTTTCTTTAGTCCGTTCCTTCTACCACACATAATCTCCCTCAATTCACTTCCGGTAAAAATTTAACTCGTGCCAACTATTTATATCAAATTAATAAATACATGTTAATATATATATACTTGTCTCACTTAATCATGAAAAATATGTATTTTCACTCCATTTAATTACTTAATCATAGGATATAGTTTATCACGAACACCCGATAAAGATTTTTACCCTATAGCTTCTTCTTTTTTTCAACATCCCCTTATAATGACTTATATTTTAAGTCAAAATATTTAAAGAAAAAAGAACGACTGCAACCCCACATGGCGACATTCAACCTATGAGTCAAATTATCCAATGCCATTTATATAAACCCCTCGTTATTATCCCATTGATCCAATCTAAATCTAATCAAATATAAAAAGACCCTATGCTCTTTACGTTGGGAGTTTTAAGCTTAATGTAGCTTCAAAGAGGGTAGATGGGAAATGGAGGAAAAAATAAAATATTTGAGTTTCTCTCTTTGACAAAGGGACATTGTCCCATATTGGAAGAGGAAAAGTCTTTTGACGGGTATATATACAATTGTTCTTCTTCTAGTTCTTAGAGAGTTAAGAAGAAGGCAAGCCTCGCGCCGTCGTCATCATTCGGCTTCGGATTTTTTTAACGAAAATTTAAGTTTCCTCTGCGTTTTTGACTTCTCGGATTAATGTTGCGTAAATAGCCATTTATATTATGGCCGTTTTACGTAAACAGTCCTTCTGAAGAGTTGCACATCTTCAATTTGAGCTCAACATTGGCTATAAATAGCAGTCCATTCTCTCAGATTTTTCATACGAATTTCTGAGTTCTCTTCTTTTCTTCTGCATTGTTTTAACTACAAAGAAAGCAACAATAAGTGTGATTTGCCACCGATCTTTTTGCTCGCTGAAACACTGGGGTTTGAAGTACCGCTATACCAGTGTGTAATTCGTTCTATCCTGGGAGGAAATAATCCACAACCTTGGATACTAGGAGGGGATTAAATTTCTTAAGGAAACACTATGAATTCAGTGGGCTCAGATTAAACTCTGTTTCTTTTACATTTCTGTTTATATATTATTTCATTTTCTCCAGAATTATTTTACAAATACAGTTTACTAACTATTTAAATAATGATTTGAACTCTTAAAAACTTAGAAATTGAAACAACATGGATATAAAAAAATAAAAAATCAAAAACCTAAGATTCTGACGGTTTAATATAATGAATTTAAACAATGCATGGAATTCACTTAGTCTTAACTTAGGTTGGAATTGGATCCAAATACCCACACCTAAACAACATACGATGGCTATAAATGAAAATAGGGAAATGGTAATCTTCTGTTTGATGATAATAGAAATGACAGTTGAATGCAACAATTCTTCGATCTATGGGCAACTAGTTAGACGTAATTGTATGGAAGTCAATATTTCTTTCCTCCTTCGACAATAAAAATCAGTTAGTGTGCGTAGTTCGGTACACAAAGTATCTCGCGTTTACCTAAGATTCGGAGAAGGATCGTACCTTAAGGGAGGAGGTGATGTAGACAGTCTACTCTAATTTAAGCATCAATTATTAATTCCATGACTCAAACTCGTGACCTGTAAGTTATACGAAGACAACTTTTCCGTTACTACAGGTCCCAAAAATAATCAGCTAGTCTAGTTCAGGGGCAAAAAGAGGGTGTTATTTACGAGTTCGGACGAACCTAGTAAGTTTTTGCTTAGACTTTATATCTGTACTAAGAAAATCTATTAAATATATATAAATACTTAATTGTGAACCCTAACTAACGAGTTATGTGTTTAATTATAAATTTTGGCTTCGCGGTCTAGTTTAAACAAAAAGTATAAGTGTGGGGTTGCTCTATACTTTGTGTCTGCAGCAATTAATACGACTGACAGGATAATTCAAATAAATAGACGATATCGTCTGTGAAAAAATTGATGAGTTGGAAGCAAAGAAGCAATATCGAGCTAAGATCAGATGCCAAGTGTTAGAATTTAATGTGACCCTCACATTAAAAAGAAAATAAATTTCATGAAGAATAAGAACATCAGTTTTTTATCTATAAAATATGTCAGACTACCTATCCTTAACATTAGTTTAATGCAAGAGATGGAATTATAAATCTTTTAGCCACCCTTAAGAACATGCAGCTCCTAAAAATCACCTGGTAAAATTTTATTCGCATATCCAATATTTTCATTAATCCATGAAATATATGATACGTATTTTTACAAATATGATCATCACTTATTTTATTACTTAATCATAAAAAATAAAAATAAAAAAAGACAATCTGATACATAAAGCATCTCGTATTCACGCAGGATTTGAAAAAGATAACGCAACCAAAGAGATGTAATGTAGGCGGTGTAGCCCACAGCTCGAACGTGTGACCTGTATATCTTGGGAAGACAACTTAATTAAGATAGATTAATATAATTAGATGTAAATACCGATTTTTATCCGCAAAACAAAAGAGAATTAAGGGAAAACAAACATGTGACAATGTGGTCAAAACCCTAGACTAGAAAATAGTGTGGTAGCAGTGGTCAGATTAAAGTAACGCACTATTCTATTCTCTTCCAATAGCTAAGGCTAACAAACCTTCACTGAAGAAAGGAATTGGAATTGTACTTAAAACTATAAAGCTATGCTTTTGTTTATTCAATATTCCAGCCTAGCGAGACAGAGTTTGTTTAATTTTTCCTTTTTGGTCAACATCGTTTCGAGAAGTCCGCGCCTATGCCCCCTCACCCTGCATCTTTTTAAAATTTTGAATTCTGTCACAATAATATTTTTATTGACGTTTTTGGATCTTGTTGACTTCATTTGAATCTTTGAGGGAGTGAAAGTGAAGTAACTTCATCACTTTCTTTGCCAATTATTTCACTTTTGACCTTTTAATTTCGACAAATCTTCTTTTTTACTTAAAAGGGTTTTTTCACAATAAACTATTACAGGATTGTTGTTGATAAAATTTTCTTGCGTTGAGTGCTCATATCAATTTAAGCAATTTAATTTTAATAATTAAAAATTAAAGTAAAAGTACAACAACAAACAATTACATATTCACTATGTTCTTACATGTGGGGTCAGTGAAGGGTAGGTTGTACACATACGATACTCCTATTTTGTGTTGGTAGATAGGTTGTTTCCAATAGACTCTCAACAGTGAAAGTACATATCACTTAATACAAGCAGTGTTTTAAAAAGCGTGGGCATACGTTTTACAGATGCCTCAGCGAGGCGTAAGCCCCATAGGTATTTAATTTTTAATATTTTATAAAATAATATAATCACACAGTAAATATTTATAAACAAGTAAAATTATAAAAAAATAAAAAATTAATATATATATATATATATATATATATATATATATATATATATATATATATATATATATAGAGAGAGAGAGAGAGAGAGAGAGAGAGAGAGAGAGATATCATCCCCACAAAAATTAGTCAAAACAATCTATTATATGCTGCTTAGAAGCTCAAGTAACTTGAGTCGAAAAGAATAATATTTTCTAGTGAATGAACAAGAAGGATGATTAACCTGCAATTTGAACTTGCTGTTATGAAGGAGAATGGAGTTCTCTTTGTATTTGTAAAAAAATAAATATTCGTCACTTTTGGGAGATATTAGCAGACTAGCGGAAAAGATAAAGAATTGAGAAAGACCATAATTGGGGCTTCAATCAATAAAAAAGATCTTAACTTTTAAATTTAATACATTTCAGTTCCTTTTTACAACTTTTGAGTAATTACCAAACTGAATTTTGAGAATTTGGGTATTATATGAAAGACTTATTCAACAAATTTTATTTTAATTGAAAAAATCTTGGGCTTACGCCTCACTAAAAGAATGCGTCCCTAATGCCCAAGCATATGCCCCGAATTGTTGGACGTACGCCTCTTGCGATTTTCGCCCCGCACCATCGCCGCGGGGTGTTTTTGGTGCGCTTCGTCCCGAAAATGCCTTTTAAAACACTGGTGATAAGTATGTATATGTATTTATTTGTTTAAATTAAATATGGTTCGAACATTAGAAACAGTCTCGCAAAAATACAGATAAAGTTGCATACAATAGACCCTTGTGATCCGAGCCTCCATGAACCATACGTATAGCGAGAGTTAAAGTACACAAACTGCCTTTTCTTAAAAATAAAAAAGATGCGGGTAAATTTTCATCGTTCTTAGCTTCTACATTTATCCACGATTATTGAAACCAACATTTCAATATTTTACTAATACTGTTTTATATTTAGTTTATTAGTTTCAAATACTAATTCGTGCCATCAGTAATTAAAACACTGAAGTTCAGTGTTTGAAATACTGAAATATTGTTTTGATGGCCAACGGTAATGTGATGGCCAACACTAATTATTCAGATAAAAAAAATTACTTAATAAACACCGTATACTCATTTTAAAGTATTAATAAAGAAAACTTCATGACTGAAAATATAGGATTTTATAGAACAAATAATAATGACCAAAGAATTAGGATTAGATTTTAGATTGAATATTGGTCTGATTTCCATATTTAATGGCCTTAGATAGATATGAACCTTTCAACTTTCTACCAAATTCTATGCATCAAAAACTATTTCATGACTGCCACTTAAAATACTCATTAATTTCCTTATTCCCTTTTTTATTTAAACACTAGTCAATTTATCCGCGCATCACGCAGTCGTAAAAAAAAAAATTATGATTTTGATCCAATTATAATTTCTCAAGAAAGTCAAATCACCACCACTTATATGTTTGTTTTAGGCAAAGAATTAATAATAAGAAGAAGAAATAACTGCGGTGGCACCACAACAAAAAGACTAAATAAACATCTGTAAAAGAAATTCATTCTCACAATACATTTTTCTTGCACTTCTTCAAACTGGTTCTTAAAAGTTTAGTCAACCAACCTTATACTTCAGCCTATAGTGTTGTGTGGCTATCGAGATAAGCAACTTTCAGTGACATTAATTTCTTGTCCACGTAAATCAAATTTTTATTTAATGTCTAACGGAAGAAAATTAAATGGGTTGTTGTTTTTGTTGTTGTTATTGTATAAATAACAATTTGAGAGGGCTAGTTTTTCATATTTTTATTAATTGAAACACAATATTTCAAGGAAGCACAAATAATGCAAATAAATTTGGCTGAGAAAAAAATCGTGCATGCTGTATACAAAAATAAATTAAACACCCATATCAAAATCCGTGAAAAAAGATAACAAAAATTTAAAAGAAAACATCAAAATAATTAAACTCACATTCATATTTATTTCTCTCACGAACATAGAAACTCTTCACTGGTGTCCACATCATACATTAGCAGTGGATATATATCGAATGCACACATAGATCTCTATAACGACTTCTGCAGTTCTCCTAGTGATGAATCAGAATAGTCTCTTAAACTCTTCAAAGTGAAGAAATTGTTATATGCGACTATCATATTGCACATTAGCAGGTAGGAATGTACATGGAGCAGATTGATTCGGTTTTTGTTTATACTAAACCAAATCAATTATATCGATTTGGATTGGTTCAGTTTTATCGGGGTTTTCGGATTTTCGGTTTTTTTGTTACATGAATATTATTTCAATCTTACTTTATTAAAGTTATAGATAAAGTTTTGATAAATGAATATATGTTAGTAAATATTGAAAAAAATTGACAAACATGTGATCTATTAAAATATTCTGATGAGAGAATTTTTTCAGTAAACATGATAGTTATTTTCCTAGCCGTCTAACAATAATTTTCGGTGACGTACGCTTTTAAGGTTAACACATGAGAGGATCCCAAATATTTTAATATTTTTAAAAAAAAAATCAATATAAATTCTTAAAAATATATATATAAAAATTATATATTTAAATATCGGTTTGGTTCTGATTTTTTTACTCAATATCAAACTAAGTCAAACTAAACCTAATCGGATTTTTTAATCAATTTGGTGCGATTTACCGGTTCGGTTTGAACACCCATATTAGCAGGATAGTCCTGCTTCAATGCCCTCACTCATCCTTTTACTTCATTTTTTGAATGATCAAAATCAAATTCTTTTTGTGCGTGGTGAAGGAGATACTGAAACTCTCAGGTATGGTCAATATAGAGATGAGAACTAAAATTTTATGGATGTATTACAAGGAGACGAAAAAAGGAATCTATGATTGATCCAAGGGAAGAAGTACGATTTGCTCTGTAAGCAAGAATTAGAAGAAATAGGTCCACACATTAGTACTCATAATTGTTATATTAATACAATTAAGGAGGAAGAAAACGGAAGAAAAACATAGAGATTTCAGGAAAGTAATGGAGTAATTAATACAATTAATAACCGAGGTAAATAAATCTTGTAACCTTAATTTCTGCAATTTTTTAGATGGAAAATAAGAATAAAATAGCAAATAACTGAGAAAAAGGATAAATAGATTTCCTTACATATAAGAGGTGCCACGTCGCTTTTCTAATTCTCAGCTTTATATATTTATATAGATAACTTTTCTCCTCGCTTGGTAGCTTGTAGAAAATTAATTTAGCTAATTACGAAATAACAGGATAGAACAAAATGAAGGAAAAAAAATGTACAACGCATCTGGATTGAATCTGAATAGACGAAATCACTAATTGAAATTTACTTGTCCATATTTCAAATCCGAAAGTAAAAGTACGTAATTATAATCAAATATCATATCTTTACAATTTGAATAATAAAGGTGGTGTAAAGTTTTTGAATCGAATAGTCGTTTTTAGATAGATTTATAACTGATACCGAGCTTCCCAAAGCAAAACTGAAATTTCACTAAGAATAATTGAATTTTGGATTTGGTTTTATAAACTAATTAAAGAAACATAATTCGTATTGACAAAATGTTATATGCACTCCAACTTCAACTTCAAACACTTTTTTCTAGCTGAACTAGAAAATATTGATGACATCCATGATATATGTAGAAGTGGCAACGCTACATTTAATAGTACTACACTATCTTAGTCTTTATAAATAAAATGCTCGTATTCTCAAAAAGAACTTCAAACACTTTTTTGCGTAAAAGTGACTACTAAAACTTCGAACTTGGTCGTAAAATCTCTAATTTCGTTAGATGTTTTGCATGATGCATTTTTTCTCTCTCTTTTTATTAAGACTATTGTGTACGGTGGAAATCTAGGCTACCCGATTCTATTCTTTGATCGAAAGAGGGATGTCACGTCAAAAGGCTAGGACGTCGAGTCCGGAATCGAAATTGCTTTCCAGATCGAGGTCATCGAGGTCAGAAAAGGGCATACTCCGAAATGATGTCGGTATAGATCAATAACGGAAAGGGCGAGATATTCGCGACGGGTCGAGGATCGTGGCGTAAATTTCGGAATGGATTGATCTTCGGCGGTTAATCAGTTGTCGATATGATTTCCTACTATAATTACAAGTGTACCTTATTTAGAACTCCTCTAGTATATAAAGAGGAATCTCATTCATTTGTAAGGAGGATCATTATTCACTGATAATGTCACGACCCAAACCGATGGGCCGCGGCGGGCACCCAGTATCTTACTCAACTGAGTACCAACGTAACGTCCTTTAAATGTCATAAAGGTCGGGACAGGGGCCCGCTATACTAATCATTACATGTCCTAATCATACTGACCAAATAAGCAACTCCAGAGCAAATGGAGCGCACCAACACCTTCCGCTGAGCTGATAGACTACTTGGAGGACTCTCGACCTATCTATCGAGACATGCGGGCATGAAACGCAGCGTCCCCAGACAAAAGGGTCGTTAGTACAAATAATGTACCAAATATGTAAGAAATGAAAATCAGTACATAATATAATAGACATGAGACAAACATGGTGTAAAGGACTCGACATGTAAGTATGAATAACTCCGTGAATTATTAATATGTATAATACCATGCATATGCATATAAATGTCATGTCGTGCATAGGTACATGTGTTCATAACATCATCAAGCCTCTAAGCGCATCCCATCATATCATCTCGGCCACTGTGGGCAAAATCATCAACGTGTACCAGCTGATCAGACGTATATAACGCCGTAACCTTTTTCCACATCCCATATATATATATATATATATATATATATATATATATATATATATATATATATATATATATATATATATATGCGTATATAACGTCATCTGGTCATGGGTCGATGTAAATGAATGCAATGCATGAGAAGTACGTCAATAAAATCTTTAGGAATGTCATAAGACCATTATGCCTCTGATTAATATCATGAAACAAACTTTATCAACTTACGTATTTTCTGAGAGTCATGAACAGATGATAGAATAATATAACACATAGGGAATCAAGAACATAAGCATCTCTAATATTTGTATGGATAGAGGCATATATGGAAATTGTGCATTTGCTTATTTCGTTTGTAACGTATAGATTATGCCAAAAGAACGAAGGGATAGTCTTAACATACCTGGAGTAGGGAAAATCGTATGATATTCCTGAAAAAGTTTGCACTGTACTCCCTTAGAATAGCAAAATCTCACGTTGCTAATGTGCTAATAATTCTCGTTGGAATTATTTGGTGTAGGAATTGGTTGAATAATCATGTTGCTAATGTTTTGTAGGAATTTTCACGAAATTGGTAACAATTTGTAACAAAGTCACTTTGCTAATCTCCAAACCTCACGTCTGATGTGTGTTTGAGAATGAAAAATGTTGCTTTTTATTTAAGATTCTAGAATTTAGGTGTCTTGAAATTGATATGTTAGGTTGTCATCTAATGTAATGACTTAAAGAGTCATACATATGATTTAAGGGGTGCTTCCACGTGAATGCCCCCTCGCTTATCCAATTATCCACCCCTTTTTCTTAATTGATTCATTAATTCCCCCACTAGTTCAATAATTAACCAATTACCCACATAATTAAGAATTATCTCAAATTTCATAAAATACTACTCACCTTTAATACACTTTATACACCTTACTATCATAGCCATATGGTACCTTGTATGACACTAGTCCATAAATACTGGATATTTTAGCTCGGGCTGTATTTTATCCCAAAATGTCAAACTTCGATGACATTCATTTCCTTTGATTCTCTTACCCTCTCACCTTCACGAATTTATTTATCACTTGTTTGAAATAGCGTAATACTTATAATCTTGAAATAATCTCATTCCCCAGCTTACATCGATTAACTTGCGACGAAACTTTAACGTCCGAAAATGCGGGATGTAACATCTCATTTCCGAGCTTATATCAACTTACTTATGGCGTACTTCTATGTACGAAAACATGGGGTGTAACATCATTCCCCCCTTTGGAACATTCGTCCTCGAATGTTGACTGATGCACTTATCATTCTCATAACTCATAGCTCTTGCGAATACTTTAATACTCTTCTTGCCATTTAGGCAATTGTATGAATAACTCTAAAGGCCAGGGCATTCCCCCGCTTTAGGCCTCTTTCTCGCACCACGGTCTATGGTCGGAATTCTTTCAATCCCGTAACTCTTGCTACCTTCTGTCATGCAGTCTGTACGACTTTTTCCTTGTATGTGCGCCTATGTGATTCTTCTCTCCTCTTTCCTCCAGCTTTTAGCCAATCTCTAGGCCTCATTTTGCAAACATATATATATCTTGATAAAATATCCCTTTGGGCATCTGCAGGTATACTGAAGTTCTTCGCTCGGTACTTTGTCGAACTTACGAATATTGTTATACCTTATTTCATAGATCCGCTTATCCATCTGTATGACTTTACTGCATCTAGGTAGGTCATACTATACCATAGCTCTTACTTCGATTTATCGTTACTGAGGACTGCTATCGAACTCCAGGTTACTTTTTTTACTTATCCCATATGTATAAATCTAAGTCCTTTAATGATTTCTCATCACTTGTTCATCTTAGGAATGACGGCCTAATCTCACCTCATACTTTTGTCCACCCACTGATGATTCACCTTAATGTTGATCTATCATCTACCACTGATAATTTGATTTCTTATGTAACACTGCCGCTAGGGGTTATACTAACTGTATTTTATAGCATCCTAATATGACTCACCTTACATGGGTATTTTAATCCCGTACAATTCATGAAATCCTCTTCAAGTCATTACTTCATTGAATGCCCAAACGTCATCCTTTATCTATCACAATCACACCCTCATTCCACTCTAGATGCTATTAGTCTTAGATTCCTTTGAGTTCATTCAGGCTATACTGAACTTTATATAACTTAGAGAAACTATTAGCTCTCTTGTTTTCATGGGCTTAATCTCGAGGACTTATCCATTATTCACCTTCTTACTCCCCTTTTCTCATCCTTACTCGTGTCATAAAACTTTGTCACTTTACTATACTTTAGCTTGCGACCAATACATATCTATTTACACTATTCACAACCTTTCTTCAACTTGCTTGCACCATAGATTTCCTTGTGTTATTCTGTAACATCAAATGAGACATCACATAATCTCTAACTCTTCTTTACTCTCTGGACTAGATCTCTCGGTACTTAGAAGCCATAGGCTGGAAGATATTCCACTCACGATGCCGCTATCATTCCTGGATATTGAATCCCCGCACTTCTAACCTTCTATCCGAAGTAAGGACTATTCACAACCTTCTGTATTTGAGTATCCCTTACGTTGTCCACCTTTACCTTACTTATCTTAAAATCTCACATCATATCTTCAATCTCTTCCATGACCTCCCTTACTTATAGGTATAGTTCACATCCACAACTTGAAACTCTCTTATAATACTTACACCTCTGGTGCATACACAATCTCATATTGGTACTCTTCTAACTAGCTCTATCATATAGTCGTTATGGAATATGGTGGTTTTTTTGTACTCTCTCTCTCTCTCTTGTGCCTCTGATATTAAGGATAATCCTGCAATGTTCTCAATCACGTTTTCTATAATTGTCCGGGGCCAATAATCAGACTCATGGTTTACTTTGTTGATATAACTCTTTAGTTTCCTCTTCTTTCTGATCAACCTTTATGTAGGCTTAAGCTATCTTCCAATCTGTGACTCATGGAATTTAGTTATTACTTTTAGACTTTCATGGACGCTATGGAAAACCACGATACAATCTTCTAATGACTCAATCCTTTGTCTATGATCTGGACTCAATTCCTTCTTTTAACTTATACAGAGTCTTCTACGGCTGATCATTAATCGAATAATTCCTTTCGTTCCATCTCAGTTTTCTTCAAATGTAAGCAATTGCTTTTGCTGGTCTTTTTGCCCCTTGTTGCGTGTATACTTAGCTTATCTGAGTTCTCACACATGCCGAAAATTTTGTGCAACTCATATGGTCTCGAATATTAATTTTGGTTTTACTCCCCGCTCATTAGCCATGGTAGGTGCCACTTTCTTATAAAGTGCATACAATGTTGTTGTGAGACTCTTTTTACATGACCATTTCTCCTTCAAGTTACTGAGCTTAGGTTGAATCCTTCTTCCTTACTTCCTCAACTAGTCTTTCATTGTAGTACTTAGGGAGGACCCTCTGACTCTTGTAAAGATGCAAGCTTATTACATCGTATACCTCAATAAAAATTTTGATGTCCTTCCTCGCCTACAATTATTCGTAGTTACTTACCTCCACGCCTTTGTGCTTGTAAGGTTTCTTCTGAACTTGATATTTTGACTGACTTCACAGTGGTACCCTCTTTTATCTTCGTGACACTCATATGGTACCTTTAACTACCCCAACTTCTATCTAAATATTTCTCAATGATCACGATGTCATAATTGTTATGCTGAATTCACTATATTGGGTTTTACTATGTTTATCTTACACGATCTGCTGACTCATTTGTAACCTCTTGTGTAGCCATAACTAGGCTCTTCCTTAATCAACTACCAACTACTCGTTGGCCCATTCTCATCTCAATATTCCGCGTAATCTTTCTTGGGTTATTTCCTTTGTCTTAACTTACGTCTCACACTGGCTCTTTATTTATTAATAACAACTCGGGCAGGAACCCTTACTTCCTCTCCTTGACATCGTGCTTGCACAATATTCTAGAATCGTAGCATATCTGTAGGATTTGTATAAGTTCCATCTCATTCCTTTTTCATTTTTATCACATTCTTCCTTTACCATTCCGTAATTACTAGAACCACTTAATTCTGGCTTAATGACACATCATTCCATATTCCCCCTTTAGGGGAGTACTAAGAATTGAAGCCACGAGGATCTACTTATAAATGTTTTACCTCTTCATCTTTGGCGTTGTTTCACAATATCAATGACCCTTACTCACCTTGCGGTAATCCTTCTACACCAAGGATAACGAATTCCCTTACTCGCGATAGTGACACTTAGTGAAACTGGCACATACAATCCCTTAATCTTAACTTTGCTCATATTTCTTGCTTTAGGGAAGCGTCTTCCTGAATGACCATTCTTTGAATTTCTTATGAGTCTTCTTCTGTTGTCCATTCTATTTCACCGCAACAAAATCTGAAATTCTCATGATGCCGACTATTATCAATCACTCAGTCCCTAATTCATGTTTAGTTTATCTTGTTCATCAATCCATATTGGTTCTATTACTCTGGGTCTAATTTTTCCTTCCGGTAGTTGCATTTGAGTCACAAACTTTTTTTTTTTTTAAGTGAGAATATGACTTTATGGCCTATACTCTTTTGTTGTCTCAAGGCCTGTCACCTCTCTTTTTTCCCTTCATTTGACTATAGGCTTTGTAATATTATCATTTTTTGATCTATCGTTGTCGTCCATGTACCACATTTTACTCATACTGCTTCATTAACTCTCTTCTTATTTTCCTGCTAACATTCATGTCTATCACTTTATTCTACAAACTCGAACAAAACATTCTTTTGCTTTTAGCCCTTCTTTCTCCATTCATCGGCTCCTCGAATTGCCTAACATTCTCTTTCTACCAGGGATGCGAGCCACACTAAGGTAATATCTATCCCTTCCAGGCTTCCAGTGCTTATCTTTGTAGTACTCATATCTAGCTGTACTATTTTATAGTGCACCACCGAGGTGTCTCACAAGGATATCCATTACCACGCTTTCACTATCCTTCGGAAATGTCAACTAACTCTACCAATCCATCCACTATTTTGGGTTACTCTATCCCTGGCCGGATCCTGATAACTCGTCCTTCTCTTAAACTATGTCTATTGGCTCCCATAGGGTATAACTGAGATCGGTGTGGTCGATTGTTCATACATCTGTCACTATTGAAGGTAACTCAAAATGTTTAAATCTCCCTTCCTGAATGGTAAATAATGATAATCTTTATTAACTGGTACCTCGTACCCTTCTTCATTTAGCTTCTTTTACTTCTTGAAACTTGTATTTATCTTGTGAATCTCTCATTGTCTTCTACCATAATGGTGGATAACTTTCCTTAAGGTTCCTTGTCAAGAAGCTTACACGTCTTAGTATACACATGATCTGCTAAATACCTCATATTTATCCGTCACAAGCATGATGCAAAATTGAGTTCCTCTGAATCAACTCTTCCACAGCTATATCTCTTACCAACCGTCTTTCCGGATGTAGGCATCATTGTATTACGAATAAGATAGAGTTTAGGAAATTGAGTTCTTACAACTGAGTTATACCACACGATCTAGAATAAGAAGAAAGAGTGATAGTCCTAAATGCATGTAGCCTCCTGCTTATAAGTGTGGTGCACGACACACCCATAAACAAGACCCTACTAGATACGGTTTGTAGATTCCCTAGGATAGAACTGCTCTGATACCACTTTTGTCATGACCCAAACCGATGGGCCGCGACGGGCACCCGGTACCTTACTTAACCGAGTACCAACGTAAAGTATGTTTTGTATCATTATATCATTGGTAAATGAACCGAAGTAAAGCATGAGGGAATACAAACTTATATGTATGACATACTTGCCTATAAGACCAAAAATGATCACTCGTACACTGAACAAAGGTCGACAAGGCCATACAAGATTTCACGTACACGACATATGTCTACAAGCCTCTAAGAGTACATTAATGTCATAAATGTCGGGACAGGGGCCTGCCATACTAATCAATACATGTCCTAATCATACTGACCAAATACGCAACTCCAGAGAAAATGGAGTGCACCAACACCTTCCGCTAAGCTGATAGCCTACTTTGAGGACTCTCACCCTGTCTATCGGGACCTGCGGGCATGAAACGCAACATCCCCAGGCAAAAGGGACGTCAGTACAAATAATGTACCGAGCATGTAAGGAATGAAAATCAGTACAAAATATAATAGACATGAGACAAACATGATGTGAAGGACTCGACATGTAAGTGTGAATAACTCCGTGAATTATTAATATGTATAATGCCATGCATATGCGTATGTCATGTTGTGCATAGATACATATTTTCATAACATCATCAAGCCTCTGAGGACATCCCATCATATCATCTCAGCCACTGTGGGCAAAATCATCAACGTGTACCAACTGATCAGGTGGTGGTGCGTATATAACACCGTAACATTTTTCCATATCTCATATACATATATTATACATATATATGCGTATATAACGCCATCTGGTCACAAGTCAATGTAAATGAATGCAATGCATGAGAAGTACGTCAATAAAATCTTTAGGAATGTTATAAGACCATTATGCCTCTGATTAATATCACGAAGTAAACTTTATCAACTTACGTATTTTCTAGATCCCATGAACAGATGATAGAATAATATTGCACATAGGGAATCAAGAACATAAGCATCTCTAGTATTTCTATGAATAGAGTCATTTATGGAAATTGTGCATTTGCTCGTTTTGTTTGTGACGTATAGATCATTCCAAAAGAAGGAAGGGATAGCCTTAACATACCCGGAGTAGGAAAAAATCCGTATGATATTCCTGGAAAAGATTGCACCTTACTCTCTTAGATTCGCAAAAATCTCACGTTGCTAATGTGCTAATAATTCTCGTTGGAATTATTTTGTGTATGAATTGGTTAAAGAAACACATTGCTAATGGTTTGTAGGAATTTCCATGAAACTGGTAACAATTTGTAACAAAGTCACTTTGATAATCTCTAAACCTCACGTCTGATGTGCGTTTGAGAATGAAAAATGCTGCTTTTTATTTAAGATCCTAGAATTTAGGTGTCTTGAAATTGATATGTTAGTTTTCCACTTAATGTAATGACTTAAAGAGTCATACATATGATTTAAGGGATGCTGCCACGTGAATGCCCCCTCACTTATTCAATTATCCGCCCCTTTTCCTTAATTAATTCATTAATTCCCCCACTAGTCCAATAATTAACCAATTACCTACATAATTAAGAATTATCTCAAATTACATAAAATACTACTCACCTTTAATACACTTTATACACCTTACTATCATAGTCATATGGTACCTTGTATGACACTAGTCCATAAATACAGGGTATTTTAGCTCTGGTCGTATTTTATCTCAAAATGTCAAACTTCGGCGAAATTCATTTCCCTCGATTCTCTTACCCTCTCACCTTCACGAATTTATTTATAACTTGTTTGAAATAGCGTAATACTTATAATCTTGAAATAATCTCATTCCCTAGCTTAGGTCGATTAACTTACGACGAAACTTTAACGTACGAAAATGCGGGATGTAACATCTCATTTCCGAGCTTATATCAACTTAATTATGGCGTACTTCCATGTACGAAATCTAGTGTATAACATATAAGAATTTATACATCTGTTACTCTCTTTAATTCACTTACTATTCATCATCGTTGTTCCACCCTTTACTGTTATTACTGCTCTATCTCGAGACTGTCTCGAATCTAGGTCGAGACTCTGCTTGCATATTGGTTTGATTTATCTAATTGTCTTATTTATCTATTTAATTCTTTGTTTATCAATTGGTGTTGGATTAAATCACAATATAAGTTTAATCGTTACTCGATTTTTAGGGTAAACAGTTTGGCGCCCACCATGGGGCTAAGGATAATAGTGATTGTTCGGTACTGATTCTGGTAAAACACACTATTTTTACGCTTGTTCTTTTCAAGTATCTTTGCTTTCAGGTTAAAACATGTCAAACTTACAAAATGCATCCACACACGGTGAAAATGGCCTCGGATTCCACGAGGAAAACGAAAATGTGATTGCTCGAGGAGTCAAGGTACCACAGGCTAATCTCGGAGGAGCACCGATTTCCAACCCAGTCGATGTCAGTTCACATGTTGCTTTAAATACGGACCTAGGCGCAGACCTCGAAGGGAGTATACGCAGAGAAGGCCGGTCAGGTGGCCAAGGAACACATGACAGAGGAAACAGAGGAGTCATTATCCAAGTGATATAATGCTTCAGGCTCAGCAAGTTGCTATTACTCAGTTAAAAAATCAACATCCAGCTCCGAACGGGGTCAAGCCGGATAGTATTCTCCAGTACCGAAAAGGTTGAATGGTAATGAATCGGGGACTGATCCTGCGATAATGAAAAGGCTCGAGGAGCTTACCAAAATAATTGAATCAGGAGAGAAGAAAATTGAAGCCAATGATAAAAAAGTGAAAACATACAACTCCCGAGTTGATCAGATACCGGGGGCACCACCAATCTTGAAAGGGATGGATTCGAAGAAGTTTGTACAAACATCATTTCCTCCAAGTGCGGCTCCAAAACTCATTCCAAAGAAGTTTTGCATGCCGGAGATACCTAAATACAACGGGACTACCGATCCCATCGAACATGTTACCTCCTACACATGCGTCATCAAGGGTAACGATTTGGAAGATGATGAGATCGAATTTGTGTTATTGAAAAAGTTCGGAGAGACCTTGTCGAAGCGAGCAATGATTTGGTACCACGAACTACCGACAAATTCTATCGACTCATTTGCCATGTTAGCAGATTCTTTCATAAAGGCACACGCCGGAGCCATAAAGGTCGCGACAAGGAAATCGAACCTTTTCAAGGTAAGACAAAGGGATAATGAAATGATGAGGTAGTTCATGTCCCAATTTCAAATGGAACGAATGGATTTGCCACCGGTCATAGATGATTGGGCCGTTTAAGCTTTCACTCAGGGGTTGAATGAACGGAGTTCTATAGCATCACTTCAGTTGAAGCAAAATTTGATCGAGTATTCGACTGTAACTTGGGCAGATGTGCACAATCAATATCAATCGAAGATAAGGGTAGAGGACGACCAACTAGGAGCCCCTTCCAATTCACTACATCCAAAGAGGTCGGTAGTTAAAAATCAAAGGGACGTCGATAGGGAGCCAAGGTCGAACAAAGACCGATATCAACTATAGACCGAAAATCGAAGGAACAATGGTCCAAGATGCAATTCCATCCGGAATTATCAAAGAAGTGATCGAGGACAGAATTCTCGGACACTTATGAGAAAAAGTGGTTTTGACAAGTATGCCGACCCCATAGAGGCACCCCGATTATCGAAATATAATTTTAGCATTGATGCATCATGCATTGTATCAGCAATCATAAGAATCAAAGATACTAGATGGTCCAGACCCATATAGACCGATCCTTCCCAAAGAAATCCCAATTTGATGTGCAAGTATCATGGCATGCATGGTCATAGAACCGAGGATTGCAGGCAATTAAGGGAAGAGGTATCCCGTCTATTCAACGAGGATCGTCTTCGAGAATTCCTCAGCGATCGAGCCAAGAATCATTTCGGAGAAAGGGATGCCAATATGAAAAATGAACAAGAGGAACCGCAGCATATAATTCATATGATCGTCGGTGGGGTCGACATCCCGCAGGGACCCATATTAAAACGCATTAAGGTATGAATCACTAGGGAAAAACGAACCCGAGATTATGTGCCAGAAAGCACCTTATCATTCAACGACGAAGAAGCGGAAGAAATTTCTCAGCCCCACAACGACGCTCTGGTAATTTCTGTCTTATTAAATAAAGTTCAAGTTAAGCGTGTTTTAGTGGATCTAGGTAGCTCGGTAAATATCATACGATCGAGGGTCGTGGAGCAGCTCAGCCTACAAGATCAAATCGTGCCTGCAACTCGGGTCTTAAACGGCTTCAATATGGCTAGTGAAACAACTAAATGAAAGATAATCTTACCGGTGAACGTGGTACCAAGTTTCACGTAAT
Source organism: Nicotiana paniculata (assembly GCA_005239505.1). Classification (NCBI taxonomy): domain Eukaryota; kingdom Viridiplantae; phylum Streptophyta; class Magnoliopsida; order Solanales; family Solanaceae; genus Nicotiana; species Nicotiana paniculata. The sequence continues at coordinate 84,543 of MDKI01219709.1, forward strand.
TGAGGGAAATATGAGGCACAATACCCTACTCGGGAGGCCTTGGATCCACAACATAAGGGTAGTCCCTTCGACTCTCCGCCAAATGATGAAATTCCCGATGCCGAACGGTGTAAAAATAATGTACGGGGAGCAGCATGCTGCGAAGAAAATATTTGCAGTCGATGAGGTAACACCGATATCAACACTATCAACCTCAGAAAGGTCGAGCATCAAAGGTAATTAGGAAACCAAATAGCAATCACCGCCACAAGCCTCCACCGAATCGGGGAAGCAAGAGATAGAAGAAGAAGATGAGGATTTTCTGACCCCTCAAACTTTTGTTTTTCCCGAAGATTCGGACGCCACCAAATCAACGATCGAAGAGCCGGAACAGGTTATATTGATCGAGTACCTGCCCGAGCGAAAGTTATACCCGGGAACGGGGTTAACCATCGAACTCAGGAAGAAGCTTATTCAATTTCTTATTGATAACATAGATTGTTTTGCTTGGTCCCACTTAGACATGACAGGGATCCCACCAGAGATAACAACACATCGACTAAGACTGGACCCTAAGTTCAGACCAGTGAAGCAAAAATAGAAGAGCTCCAGTCCGAGGTAAAGCATGCATTCATAAAGGACGAGGTAACTAAACTTCTCAAAATAGGGTTCATTCGGGAGGTAAAATATTCTGAATGGTTAGCCAATGTAGTCGTAGTCCCTAAAAAGGGAACAAACTTTGAATGTGTGTATATTATAAGGATTTAAACAAGGCTTGACCAAAAGATTCTTTTCCACTGCCCAACATCGATCGCATGATTGACGCCACAGCCGGCCACGAGATCCTTACTTTTCTCTATGCCTATTCTGGGTACAATCAAATTCAAATGAACCCGGAAGACCAGGAAAAGACTTCATTTATCACCAAGTATGGAACATATGGTTACAATGTAATGCCCTTCGGGCTAAAAATTGCAGGAGCTACCTATCAATGCCTACTAAATAAAATGTTCGAAGAACAAATAGGTAAGTCAATGGAAGTATATATTGATGACATGCTAGTTAAGTCCCTGTGCACAGAGGACCATTTGGAACATTTGCAAGAAACGTACAAGATACTAAGGAAATACAACATGAAGCTCAACCCCGAGAAATGTGCTTTCGGGGTCGGTTCAGGCAAGTTCCTTGGATTCATGGTTTCGAATCGAGGGATCGAGATCAACCCCGATAAAATCAAGGCCATCGAAGATATCACCGTTCTGGATGGTGTAAAAATCGTGCAAAGGCTGACTGGACAGATAGTTGCTTTAGGCCGATTCATCTCGATGTCGTCGGATCAAAGCCACAAATTTTTCTCCCTACTCAAAAAGAATAATGATTTCGCCTAGAACCCGAAATGCCAACAGGCGTTAGAGGAATTGAAGCGATACCTATCGAGCCCTCCACAACTTCACACCCCAAAGGTAGATGAAAAAATATACTTATACTTGCAATATCAGAAATCACGATAAGTGGTGTCCTAGTTCGAGAAGTGCAAGGTCCGCAATTTCCTGTTTATTATGTAAGTCGAACCTTAGGAGAAGCAGAGACTAGATATCCACACTTAGAGAAATTGGCACTTGCACTGATAAGCACCTCTAGAAAATTAAAACCATGCTTTTAGTTTCACCCTATATGTGTATTAACCACTTACCCACTTCGTAATATTTTACACAAGCCCGAACTTTCGGGCCGATTGGCCAAATGGGCCGTCGAACTCAATGGATACGATATCGAATATCAACCCGAACAACCATCAAGTCTCAAATTTTAGCGGACTTCGTGGTTGATTTCACGCCAAACCTCGTAACCGAAGTTGAAAAGGAACTCTTGTTAAAATTCAGGTACATCATCGGGGTGGTGGACCCTTTTCACAGACGGCGTTTCAAATGTGAAGGGGTCCGGGTTAGGCATTATTTTGAGGCCGCCCACGGGCAACACTATTAGGCAATCTATCAAAACTTCTAAGTTGACTAACAATGAGGCGGAGTACGAGGCCATGATTGCAGGTTTCGAGCTAGCTAAAGTCTTGGGAGCAGAAGTCATTGAAGCCAAGTGTGACTCTTTACTGGTGGTGAACCAAGTAAACAAAACCTTCAAAGTTCGAGAGGATAGAATACAAAGGTATTTGGACAAGCTGCAGGTAACTTTGCACCATTTTAAGGAATGGACCTTACAACATGTACCTCAAGAACAAAACAGCGATGCCGATGCGCTTGCAAATTTGGGGTCATCGGTCGAGGAGGACGAGATCAGCTCGGGGACTGTCATTCAACTCTCGAGGTCCGTGATCGAGGAAGGTCACGCTGAGATGAACTCTACAAGCTTAACCTGGGATTGGAGGAACAAATATATTGAATACTTGAAAAATGGAAAGCTCCCATCGGACCCTAAAGAGTCGAGGGCCCTACGAACCAAAGATGCCCGATTCATATTGGCCGAAGATGGAACATTATACAGAAGAGCATTTGACGGAGCATTTGCAGGATGTTTTCGACCAGGGACACCGATTATATTCTACGAGAGGTGCATGAAGGCACTTGTGGGAACCACTCCGGCGCCGAATCATTGATTCACAAAATCATTAGAGCAGGATACTACTAGGATATCATGGAAAAGGACACTAATGACTTTGTTCGGAAATGTGATAGATGTCAAAGGTTTGCACCGATGATCCACCATCCTGGAGAACAAATTCATTCGGTCTTATCCCCATGGCCATTCATGAAATGGGGGATGGATATCGTCGGCCATATGCCATCGACCCTAGATAAAGCTAAGTTCATTTTATTTATGACTGACTATTTCTCTAAATGGGTTGAAGCACAGGCTTTCGAGAAAATCATAGAGAAATAGGTTATAGACTTCATCTAGGATCACATTGTGTGTCGATTTAGGATACCGCCCGAAATAGTGTGCGACAATGGAAAACAATTTATCGGCAGCAAAAAGTGACAAAATTACTCGAAGACCATAATATAAAAAAGATATTATTAACGCCATTCATTCTAGTGGGAACGGACAACTCTAAATCAACAAACAAAATAATCATTCAGAACATAAAGAAAAGGTTGAACGCCGCTAAGGGGAAATGGAGAGAAGTTATACCCGAAGTTCTTTGGGCGTATCGAACAACATCGAAGTCCAGTACGAGGACAACTCCGTTCTCCTTAGTATATGGCTCTGAAGCATTGATTCCAGTCGAAGTCGGGGAACCCAGTGCCAGGTTCCAACATACAACAAAAGAATCAAATCACGAGGCTATGAATACTAGCCTCGAATTATTGGATGAAAAATGAGAAGTTGCACTCGTTTGAATGGCCACACAAAAGCAACAAATTGAGAGATACTACAATAGGAGAACCAAACTTCGCCACTTCAGAGTCGGGGACTTAGTCCTAAGGAATGCCACCATCAACACTCGAGATCCTAATGAAGGGAAGCTCGGCCCAAATTGGGAAGGACCCTACCAAGCCCTCGACATCGTCGAAAGGGGTCTTATAAGCTTGGCACTATGGACGACGAACAACTTCCAAATAGTTGGAACATATCACTTCTCAAATGATATTATTTCTAAAGTATGACTTTCTCCCTTTTTCATTTATATATTCGATACTAACTTACTGCAGGTGTTCGATCAAAGACATCGAGACCTCAGGTTTTAAAGCACGCGTTGTACTCCTTTTCCCTTAAATCGATTTTTGTCCCATATGGATTTTTCCGGCGAGGTTTTTAATGAGGCAAAAATTATGTGCTACCTGGGGACAATTCAACAGTATCCAAGGTTTATTTACAATCAACCTCGAATACTGGGGTGTATCACCCTCGGATGTTATATTTTCGAGAAAAGTACTTCTTGTCAAAGGGTCTCGATAGAGAAAACTTTGTAATGGGCCAAACGGTCAAATGAACCGTGTCCATATAGATTAGTTGAGCCCGCTGTCAAAACATGTATGCATGTATAAATTACTCAAAGAAGCATTTTTCCTTATCAAATATCTTGTGTCTCAAAGAAATTTTTTCTACTATACGAGCTTCATGCTTATGATTTTGTGAAAGATGGCTCAAGGGCCAAGTACGATTACACCTCGAATGGTAAAAGACTCAAGGGCCGAGTGTAAATACACCTCGAATACTCGAGGACTGCCGTCGAAAATCGACATGTTCGAATTATTTAAAGACCTCAAAGAGGAACACCTCGACCTATAGGCCAGAGCCATCATTCTCGAGGACTAACGCATTGAACAAGTTCGACGTGTCATTGGAAAATAAGCCCAAGAGGCATACCCAAAGGCTATGGCCAAATAAATGCGGCTCGGAGATATCTGAATCCCGCGATAAAAACAGGCCTTCGAAATCTTTAAAAACCGATTAAAAAAGGCTACGCTCGGCAAAATAATCAAAAAGGCTTCGATAAAATCATCCCTCGAAAAACCTTAAGAGGTATCAAGTTATCCTAACACAAACATGCTAAGGCATAAAAAAATAAAGGGGTTTCGATCGACATTGAACCCTCAAAAAACCCAATTGGTAAAAAATACATGCTAAAGCATAAAGAATTTTTTACTAAGTCTTTAAGACGAAAGAGGGAAAAAATAACCATCTTTTAGAGGTCATATTGGTCCAATCTAAAGATCCTAAGGGCCAATACACTTAGAGTTCGAGATCTTATTCTCACTCAATTTGAACCTAAGGGTTCTACTAATTCGAGCTCAAATAAAAACTGACTTGAATATATCTCGAGGATTCATCATTATTTGATATAAAACTTAAGGGGTTTGTGCTACAAGTTCGAACCATATTCGAACTCGACTACTGTGATTTCGATAAAGCCACCCAAAACCAAAATCTTGAACGCATCGTTCGAAGCATAAAATTGTGCTAAGTTTTACAAGGCACAAAACATGTGTAAAGATAAAAATTGAGAAGGCATTCTAAATAAAATTTTCTTTATATATATATGAAGAAAGATGTGTACAAGAGACCGTCAAAGGTCTTACAAAAAGTAAAAAGAAACAAAGTCCTAACTATGACCAGGATCGACCTTTTCATCAGGGGCAGTTTCTCCTTCGGGCCCCTCGCCATTGTCAGATCCACCTCGACTGCCTTCATCATCATCACCTTCATCATCGAAGGAGGAAAGCAGCCTGGCATCGACTTCAAGCACCTTATCTTGATCTATCTCCTCGGAGAGGTCAAAGCCTTGAGCGTGGATTTCTTCAAGGGTCTCCCTCCAGGATTGGCACCTTGCCAAGTCATTGCTCCATCGATCTCGATCGGAAGCCTCCCTTGGTTGCATTTGATCATCCTCGACATCGAAAAGGTACATGGATATGGACTTGTCAGCCAAGACCTTCGTCTTCTCGACCTCCGCCTTGGCCTCAGCAAGCTCGGCTTCAAGCTCATCGATCCTTTTGGCCTGGGCTGAGCTTTTCTCTTTAGAGCTCCGAAGTTGAACCTCGGCCAATGACAGTTTGGTCGAGGTATCCTCTTTTTCTGCAGCAAGGCGGTCCATGTTCTCCTTCCACCGATCACAATCAACTTTTACTTGATCGACTTCCCCCGAAGCAACTCGATCCTTTCAACCTTTCGTTGTAACTGAGATATTAAAGTATTAGCCTCCACAGTTGGGTCGAGTCCGTAGTTTTTCAAAAGGATAGTTACATGCTTGTCTAGCTCGGCCTCTTCCTTACGTGCCCTGGCCAAATCCGCTCGAAGGTCCTTTAGCGCTTCATCCTTTTGATAGCAAAGAAGCTTTAAAGCATTCCTCTCCTTCGAGGTTTTCTGGAGCTCGGCCTCGCACTGGCTCAGGTCGGCTTGAGACTTGGTAAAGGCCTATACAAAAAGAAAAATACAAGTGAGACTTAAAGAAATAAGAGTAAGAAAAGGAATTGCAACAACTAATGCTTACCCGATATAGGAGATGTTGGGCCTCTTAGAAGAGAATGGAAGCATCGTTGAGTTCAGAGGCATCATCGACTGTCGCGCACTTTTTTCTCGCGAAATCGGGTTTTGACATGGTGGAACTCTTTTAAAGAAGGTTTTAAAATAAGATAGTCGCTACCTAACAGTTTAAGGTGCGTTAAGGCACCTATTTGCATATGACTCAGGTTTGACTAGTTTGCATCACCAAAGATCGGGTAAGGGCTCAAAATTACCTCGAAGAGAAGGTGTTAGGCACTTTTTGAAATCCACAGCTGCGGGTCCCGACCGAACTTGGATTATATGAATTAGTCAGATAAACAAAGATAGAGAACAACAAGAAGTTTGGGAAGTTTTATTATCAAAAAACTTTGAATAAATACAAACACTTGATTCAAAGATAAATAGGGATAATATGGGGGGTCCTATGTTTTTTAGCCTAAAGGATCACCCCGTGCAACATAAAGAATACTTTGTAACTCCCTCTAGATGGGGTGCTACTCATATTATTCAGCGGGCACATACTATCATCTCCTGCTACCCGATTACCATCTTTAAGTTATCACCTAAAGCGCACTAGTTGATTCTAAATCGTGCCTTAGCGTGCACTACCCATCTCATACCTATGGTCCAGGAGGCATTTGGACCTCTATTTTGGGTGGTTATAGACTTGACTTAGGCTGCTCAGAAAATGTTAAAACTAGGCGACATCTCAAAACAAACAGGATTGCAATTAGACAACAAATGCACGCAAACAGATTTCTATGTTAGGATATTAGCCAGTTTCAGAATTGGAGAGAATTGAAGTCTTTAAGCCTTTACACATGGTTTCTATACGATCTAATCAGATGTGTAGGATATTTTAAACCTATGATTTCTAAATTACTAGTTGATAAGTGCCAGATGTTGCTAAGTCGCTTATTACAGATTATAAGTTGATAAATCTACTAGCATGATCTCTAAGTGATTTACATATTAAGGGACAGTGAGACTTATTAGAAGTGCTCAAAATTACCTATGCTTTCTAATAATCGCGTGGATAAACAATAAAACAGCGTTTGAAAAGCGAGTAGTGATGTCCTATAGGCATGATTTCTAAAGATTGGCGATTGGAACTGATTTTATACATTTAGCTTTTATAGGCATGATATCTATTGAGCACGGTACAGATTAAGGAGCAGTCATTAGCAATCATTTCTTATAGGCATGCTATCTAACAACACATAGCAGTAGACACAAGAATAGATAAAAGCGCTGATGCATTGATAGTATACTAATTATGTGAGCATGTGATTCCCTAATGACATGATTTCTAATAGTGCACGAAGAGACTTACATATAACAGGTCGGATAGTAAATAGGTCACACAAATCCTATAATTATGTTTTCTACCCTTTTCATGCAAGTATTACGAGATACCCATTTCCTAATTTCACTATCACCCCAATTGTTATTACAGAATTATTACAGATCCAATAACGAATGAATTACAAAGTGGTACAAGTAGTAACAGTACGCCCAAGACATGCCCAAAGAGATACCCAGCACCACCATGCCTTCAACTAAGCTCTTTCTCCATCTTTTAGCACACACGGATCTCAACATATCCCAGAGACCATAGGAGAACTCAAACCAAACAAAAAAACCATGGTTTGATCATAGGATCCATAAACCAATAACTTTCACAAATCAATTTACACATTCAATAGACAGAAAGAGGGACAGAACTGAGTAGTAAAGAAAATGATCAAAGAACCTCAAGCCCTAGTGTGTCAGAGTTCACAAGGGTCTCAAAATAGACCCCGAGCAGTGCTCACACTAGGGAGGTTAAATAGAGAAAGATTTAGTGGCTTTGGCTTTCAGCTGGCCAAGAATTATAGGTTCAGAATAATGAAAGTAACCAATGAGAGTGAAAAAATAGTGATCAAATGGTAGAGTTTGAAGAGGTGCACTTGCATTTTCAGAAACAGACATTGCAGAGGTGATCACACAATAACATATCAGTAAAAAGGGGTAAACAAACTTAAAAGACAAGTTGATATCACAAGTTCACACTTAGAATATTGGTGCATAGACTATTTTGTAGGAAGCAACTAGCAAGGGGGGGGGGGGTTGTGACTTCTGGAATTACAAAACTAATAAGTAAAGCTGCAATATGCCAAATAAGATAAAAGTAGAACACCAACTTAACAGATCCAAAGCCTAAGGGTAAAATTATGTTGAACACCAGAAGTTAAACAGGCCAACTCATATTAACAAAGCAAAACAGATTCAAACATCATGAAGGAAACTCAAGTTGGGAAGATATTCTAAAAGGCCCCTAATAATCACTAGGCAATACAGAATTGGGCAAGCTAAGGACACTAAATAATAAAAATGATTATGGGAGCAAGTCATAGCCAAAGTGAAGGTCTTAACATAGATTAGTACATATTATAGATACAAGTCAATTGCTATAGAGACCCGTGACAAATCAGGAAACAAGCTAGTATCATATAGCCAATGTAAGCATTCAAAGTACCAATACATTAAGCTAAACGAACTTCAAACAGTCTAAATTGTTCAAGTTAAACATAAACACATTTTAGAACTGGAAGTTTAGGAACAAGAAAATGCTAAAGAGGTTGATATCACTAAAACATATTTGATACTAGCAGGGTTGCATATGGAAATAGTCTAGAAACACAGTAAGTTATGCAATTTCAGAGGCATGAATATGCTAATCAGGAACATAAGAGAATGAATATTGCAAAGGCTAAGAACTCACCAGTTACTGATTGACAAGTCGACAAACAAGAAAGAACAAAATCACTTTAAATGCCAACAAGAGCAGTATAACCAAAGACCTTAATGCGTCAAGTTCCCAAGTGCTTCAAGGAACCTATGGTAGTGCTCACACCAAGGAGCGTCGAAAATAGAATTTCGGTGGCCTTGATTTTCAGTCGGCGTAGAGCCAAAGTAGAAAAAGATAATAAGAGAATAATAGAGTGAAAACCCTTAGCTTTTAGTAAAAACTTAGTGATTCCAAGACTATCCAAAAGTGAATGGGGGAGGGGTTTATATAGCAGTAAAATCGGGTGCACAAAGAAGGAAAATAATTGATTAAACAGAGGTAAGGAAAGAAATCAAGTAAACACAGACGAAAAAGAGGGAAAAGTCTTGCATGCAAGTCAGCAGAATAACAGAAAAGAAAAAGTATCAAACTCCAAACCCTAGTTAGGGTTTTAAACTCGAAATTGGCCAACCGGTATAAAGAATCCAGTTCATCTCGCGTATATGGACGAGATATCATACAAATCTTCAAGATTGAGTCGATTCTCGTCCGATATAGAGGTGGTATTTGCCAAAATTAGGCAAATACCTAAGTAATACCAAAATCGTATAACCAGTACCAAAGGAACCCAAATATGGTAAGCCAATAATGGTAAGATCCCATTATCAGCGGGGTTAGGAGAAGGAATTAAGAGGGAGGCGGCTAGGGTTCTTTAGAAGAGAGAAGAGGAGATTTGAGAGTGTTTAGGGGTGGCGGATTAAGAGGAATGGGTAGGGTTTCGTAGGGTTTAGTAATTAAAAGTGATGGAAAAGCTGTGGGTCGTTGCTCCTTTGAGATCAATGGCCAGGATTGAGCGTGAGATGGGGAGGGTTGGTGACCGAGTCCTGACTGGGTTGAAGAAAAGGGTCATCTGGTTTGGGCTTGGGGTAATTGGCTAGGTATTTGAATGTTTGGGCCATTAATTTGGTCCAAAATTTGACTTAGGAATGTGCTAGATTTTGAAACCCTTGAAAAATTAATTAAAAATAAATTATTAAAACCACTAATAAGTGGTAGAAATAATATTTATGTTGTAAAAATAATAACTCAACATTACAAAATATAAAAATGATACTTTGGCATAAATAATATAATAAACGCAACTATTTGTAGAATATAGGTCATTATTGTAAAATTGGATAAATAGCTTAAAAAGCTAATGTAATTATAAAAAATAGAATAACTATTTGAAATAATTTATGGATGAAAATAATAATCTTGGGCAATTAATTCATTATAAAATAATTTAAAGGATAATTACCAAATATTTATATAATTTAAATATAAGAAAAATTAATTTGAAGCTCTAAAAATTATAGGAAATGCTTGTATAGGTTTGTAAACTAAATGATGATACAAATATGCTATTTTGAAAGTATATATGCATTTTAGAAAATATGAGGGAAAAATTGGGTATCAACATAGACCCCAGTGAAGCAATCCCGAAAGGGATCTCCAACACCAGTGACTCCGCCTATGTCAGGGGTCTTCATGTCCCGAGCCTCTCTTATTGTTTACTCAGAGAAGTTGGCAGAGAAGGCGAATGACCTGCTGTCATGGCCCCGAGCAAGTCGATCGGGACGCTCTGATCGGCCCTCGGGGTTTCAGAACCGGCCCCATCCGGTGTGTTTGCGGATGGTCGAGAGATGATCTCGACCTCAGGCGATTCGGGGTCCTTACCCGAACCTTTTTAAGAAGCCTCCTCATTATGAGGCTTGATTTCAGTAGCCACCTCCGGCTCTGAAGGTTTGGCGGCCTCGACGGCCTTCCTGGGCCGAGCCACTAGTGCCGAGGCACCGCTTTGTTCTTCTTCTTCCTCCTCTTCATCTCTAAGATTTCAGACTGAGTCCACCGTGAGAGCGATAACCTTCCTCCTGATCCTTAGAGGTTTGGCCTTGGGGTCCTCGGACAGTGAGACTCCCTTCCTTTTCTTGTCTTTCCCCAGCTTCAGAATCGGAGACTTGGCCTCTTCCTCGCCACTCGGGGGCCTCAATATTGCATCTTTGGTCAGGCCTGCACAAAAGAAGCTTATAAATAAATAAAGGTATAGAAATTATTTCCAAATATAAGAAAGAAGATCTTTACCATGGTTTTTTGCTTCCCATCTTCCCTTTTCCGAGTCACGCCAGCTACGCTCGGCATGAGAGGAAGTCGAGGCTAACTTCCGAACCCAGTCTTCAAGGTCGGGGACCGCGAGAGGCATCCATGCAACGACTGCATAGAAAATGAGAACGTTATATAAAGAAAAAGCAGGCACGAAGAATAATGGGTAATACATTACTTACGATTGGGGTTCCACTCCTCGAGGAATGGCCTTTTCTCCTTCGGGATGATGTCACAAGTCCTTACTCGAATGAACCGACTCATCCAACCCCGATCCTTGTCATCTTGATCAGTCCTCGGTAAAGTTGAGGTCAGTACAACCGCATGAGGTGGCTAAGGGTGAGCTCCAGCCCCTCGGCCTTGCTGGAGAAGAACCGCAGCATAATCACAATGCGCCAGAACGAGGAGTGAACTTGGCCGAGGGTGACCCGGTATCTTTTGCAAATATCGACGATTAGGGGGTCGAGGAGACCCTATGTGAATGGGTAAGTGTAAACACTTAAAAATCCCTCCACATGAGTAGTAATGCTCTCTTCAGGAGCAGGGATTTGTACCACGACCTCGGGCCCCCAGTTACAGTCCCTCTTCATGGCTTCGAGGTGGCTCGTCGTTATGGAGCAGATGTATCTCGACACGTGCTCACATCGGCCTGGGATCGATGAAGGGCACTCGATCTTGAAATCAGATTTTAAAATGCATGGGCCGGGAACATACTCGTGAGGGAGCGGTTCCACCGGTGTTTTGTCACCATCCAGGCCGGGAAGAAGAAGAAGAAGAAGCTTTCTCCTTTTGTGGAACGGTTTTGAAGGTTTTCTCCATTGATTCAGGTGAAGAAGAGCGAATGAAGATGAAACTAGGTGTTTTCGGTGCTAACGAGGTTGACTCAACAGGCGGCAAAAGAGAGGATATAGAGAGAGTTAATGGACATAGAAGTTTGATGAAAGCAAAGGTAAGTTTTTGATTCAACAAAGGAGTCTATATTTATAGATTCACGGCAATGGTTCGGTGGTGCTAGTGGCCAACCACCCGCTGACAGGCATTAATGATTTAGGGAACTGTACCGACGGAACGTTTCGGTCACCTCCATCGCTTACGTTACAAGGATGACATCATGATTGAGGCCTCCAGAAAATCGAGGCTCAAGTCGTTTCTTATCATTTTATTCTAAGAAACGTGGGGACTATCTGTGTACGGTGAAAATCGAGGCTACCCAATTTCATTCTTTGATCGAAAGAGGGATGTCAGGTCAAAAGGCTAGGACGTTGAGTCCGGAATCAAAGTTGCTTCCCGGATCGAGGCCGACATAAATAATCGAGGTATAAAAAGGGCATACTCCGAAATGACGCCGGTATAGCTCAATAACGGAAAGGGCGAGAAATCCGCGACGGGTCGAGGATCGTGGCGTGAATTTCGGAATGGATTGATCTTCGGCGGTTAATCAGTTGTCGATATGATTTCCTACTATAATTAGAAGTGTACCTTATTTAGAACTCCTCTATTATATAAAGAGGAATACCATTCATTTGTAGGGAGGATCATTATTCACTAATAAGAATCTATACATCTGTTACTCTCTTTACTTCACTTACTGTTCATCCTCGTTGTTCCACTCTTTACTGTTATTACTGTTCTACCTCGAGACTGCCTCGAATCGAGATCGAGACTCAACTTGTATACTGGTTTGATTTATCTTATCCTCTTATTTATCTATTTAATTCCTTATTTATCAATTAATATTGGATTAAATCACATATCCTTAAACCACAATATAAGTTTAATTGTTACTAGATTTTAGGGTAAACAACAATATTTTATATCTTATTACTAATAAAATGTCAAGACCCAAGCCCATGTCATGTATTGTTGAACTTGTCTAACAGCTTGTTAGGATTGTTGTTATATGTCGTTTCATAGTATATCGTATCGTATTGTATTATTTCATGAATACAACGTTTGGATAGATTGTATCGTTTGTCGTCGTTTCACAATGTCACACACCAACAATACGAAGAATAAACTTGTAATATTACTAAGAAAAGATAAGATACACAGTAGAATTATTACATAAAAAAGTAGAGTAAATAATAAAATATTATTATTTAATAATAAGGAAGGGCAAGATGAGGGAAAAAAAGCAAGGTAACGATACTGCCACACCGAATCTGTCGTTCAATAAAGTGACACTTTTCGTTGTTACGTGACGATGAATTTATAATATGATACAACACAATTCACATAACAATCAAAATAGATGTTGTATTTAAAGTAACAATACAATACAATAGTCAATAGGTAACAACCATCAAAACAAGCATAAGGTGACATGTGCACTTATTTTTCAAATAACTTGCAAGAAGCATGTTAGTCCTCGTTGTACTGTCCGCTTTGGCCCAATATACCTCACATATTTATCTCTTGGTCTATGCCATAATCGAGCAAAAGCGCGCGTACCATGTGAATTTATAGTATGTCTTGTAAGTTTATTTACTTTCCTCTCTCATACCGATGTAAGGTTCACATAAGGTGACATATGCACATTTTCTTGAGAAACTTGCCAGCCTAGAAGTCTGTCAGTTTTATTGACCCGTCCTTCATCATAGGTGTCGCATAAAATTTCAAACATTTTTACTAAATATGTTTTCTCGACGGACAACTGAAAAAATAGATAAAGCAAAAAATAAACATTAGAAATAAAAAAAAAGTAATTATCACGCATTGCGAAAGATAATGAAGTTATTGTTTAATTAATCCATAAGAAGTTTCTCTTGAAATTGCAAAGAAAAATGAGTCAGGTCCCAACTAGCTATATATATTTTGAATACATGAAAGCAAAATAATTGAATCGGTTTAATTCAAAAAAAAAAATATGAAGACAAAAAAATTCCAACAAATATTGAAGAACAAAAAGAGTCTAATCGGTATATCAACCAATCACCTTGAATAAGAATGTATAAGAACCAAAGATATAAATATTAAGGAAGAAAATAATTACCAAAAGAAATCATATCTGAAAGAAATTCTGAAGTTTTATTAAAATAATAAGATTTTCTGCGTCTCAAATATTTATCAATCTCAAAATATCCATATGTGTATATGTTTAAAAGTTCATTCCAAACCAAGATGAGGTAAATTGGCCCAATATACCTCACATATTTATCTCTTGGTCTATGCCATAATCGAGCAAAAGTGTGCGTATCATGTGAATTTGTAGTATGCCTTGTAAGTTTATTTACTTTCCTCTCTCATTTCGATGTAAGATTCACATAAGGTGACATATGCGCATTTTCTTGAGAAGCTTGTCAGCCTAGAAACCTGTCAGTTTTATTGACCCGTCCTTCATCATAGGTGTTTGTAGAGTTTATACATCAACATTTTTCCATAATGAAAGATAACGTTGTCTCTGTATTTGTATGAAGTGTTGATTTTCAATTTCATAATTATGTGACACATTAGTAATTTCGTTACGAGAGGGAACTCAAAATTAAAAACATATGTAACACACTCGGAGAAAATCAAGCTTGTAATTAGTTGTAACCTTTTGCTCACTTATTCCAAACATTTAAAATTTGAATTAGACATTGATCATATAAATCTCTTCACATTTGACTATGTCTTATTTATTCGAACCAGGCCCGTTTTGAAATGGATATTTGATAATCAATTACTAGACTAACTAAATTTTTTGCATATTACGTTACCTATGTGGATTAATTTTGTTCACTTTTAAATGTTTATTAAAATATTAGATTATTGAAAATCAATTACGAGTAATAATTTTAATAAAAAGTAGGTAATATAGTACAAGCGATTAAATTATAGGGGTGTTCATAGAAGCCCGAAAAATCGAACCAAACCTATATAACCGGAAAAAACTAAACCAAACCGACTATAAAAGTAGCTGTTTAAATTTATTATTATACCTATATATATGTCTATTTTTATATAAAGTTTCTAAAATTTTATGGTATATTTAGTCATTTGTATTTTTACTCTAGTTCGTTGCTATTATAATAATCTAATTTTTTGCCTTTACATTCTAGTTTGATCGGTAGTTTTTCTTTTACTAAGTACAAGAATTTTTTTCATGTTAAAAATAATTATTTTTAATTGAGTACTTAAATTATTTATTACCATTTGATTAAATTATCATAAATATATCTTGAAAATGATAGATTTCTCAAAGAGCAGTTGATTTAATAGTATTACGTTGAAAATGTAGTCGTCTGAATATGCGTTTTGTAGTGTATGTCTCATATTTAAGAAAAAACGATAAATAACCGAAAAAACGAAAAATCGATAAAAAAATAACTCAATTGATTTGGTTTGGTTCCATATTTAAAAAACCGATTTACTCGATTTGGTTTCTTTTTAGAGAAAAATCGACTCAAACCAAACAATGAACACCTCTATTAAATTATAGTTATGGTATAAAAATACTTCATGCTGTCAAAGGAATTAACTTAAATACTTAAAAACAAATAGATTTTTTTGAATCTCATGCTTTGCCAATTTAAATGTGAAAACTAGCTCATGCTTAATACTCTTTTGACTATCATATATTTTTCAATCTGTTAATGTAATAGGATCTGATTTTCCATATTAACAAATCCCCGACCCCATCCAAAGAACCTTAATCCCCAAAAGTGAAAAATCAGAAAAGGAAAAATGATTATGATGACGAGACAATTATTTTCCTATTAATACTCAAAATATATAACAAATCTTAACAATATATTTTGTTCAAGCATAAAATCGCAAAAATAGTAACTCTTTTCATTTCATTTTAATTTAACAATGTTCGATTTGGATACAAAAATTTAAGATGTTAATGCTACTATATTAGTGGGAGCGGGGAAAAAACTCAAATTAACTGTTAAAAGTAAGTGTGATATTGAACATCATATCGAATTTTATCATGTAATAAGTTAAATATTGTAAAATCTTAAAAGTTGTGGAAGTGTGGAATAAATTTAAAAATTTTAGAAGGTCAAGAATTAAAAAAAATGGAAAAACGATATAGTATAGTCTCTCTCAAAATAATAGCTAAGAAAGTAAATATTTTTTGTATATATATGCATTCTGTATGTTATATACAAAAATTATACAAATTTTATATTTTTTTCGACTATCAAATATAAATAATTTCTGACGCGGGCTAAAAGTAAAAAGAGCTCGAAAAATGCCATACAAGGCTCTTTTGGGTGAACTTCTAAAATATACTTATTTTTAGAAGAAATTTTAAGAGAGTACTTTAGAATATTAGAACTTAGCTTAAATTGGTTAAATCATTTGGGAAACAGTTTTGTTAATGCTAGAGTTATAATTTGAGTTTGGTCAATTTTCAAAAAATTCTTTTGACTGTCAAATGATGATTAGATACTTTAGTTAAGCATCTTAAATATGTATGAGACAAGAACGAAGAGTGTGCGAGGCATATGAGATAAATTAAAAAAAAATTGTAGTAAACATAATTTTTTGGGATTATTTTTGTCATGGAACAATTAATTATTCAATTTTGCCTCTTTTTCAAAGATAAACGTCAATTCTTTTTGAGGTTTCAACTATTATTCAAAATCATTTATTTTTAAAAATTCGGTTAGACCCTTTAAACTCTCAAAAAATAAGATTTATTTTTAGAAAAGAATAAGCAATTCTAATTTCTTAATAATGAAAAGATGGACCCGACGGAGTAATTAGAAAAACTCTTTGATTTTCTTTTTTCTTTTTAGCATTTCAGAGTCAGAAGTTTGAACTATGGACCATCCCGCTCTCACTCACCCCCACCCACCCCACCTTCACTACCCACCCTACCCCTTCCACATCTACAGTGTTATATATGTATCATGACTCTCTCACTCTCACTCCCCCTCCCCCCCACCCCACCCC